>CM064862.1:18964311-18975593 GCA_032719365.1 Prinsepia uniflora
CTGACGTCCCAGACGTCTAATCATAGCAATCCTGCTCCTGAGTCACTATACGGTCCGGCCGCTCCGTACAATAACCCCTCGCAGGCAATGCACCGTGACTTCCCCAGTGTCCCAGACACCTGGAGGAGACCAATATATATGTCCTCGTATCGAGATGGTTTTATGGAACACATTTTATTATTCGTTTTCAAAATATCACAAGGGCCCTGCCCCGAATTTCCATAAAACCGTCATAAGTCCAATTATTTGGTTATTAAATCCGAAATCATTTATTCAATTCCATTTTAGGGTCCCTCACCCGAAATCACATATATAAATTAACTGGGCCCCTGGCCCGATTTCTTAAATCAACTGGGCCCCTGGCCCGAATTTACTTTATCAAACCCGTAACTGTTTCATAAAATCATATTCGAACCACAATCATGGAAATCAGTGCAAATCCGGAAAATCTCGATTTACGCGCAAAATTGTAAATCGCCTCGAAATGCGTGAAACCACAAAAATTCACCGATATTCAAATCAAAGCATATAAAAGCAAGTATCACAATCACGAAATAGTTATGCATGCATAGAATTTATCAAAACCAATGTCCACTCACAGACCATTTAACCGAGCGCCTCGATACGCGTGCCACCGGCCTTCCCGGGCCTCGTCACTAACACCGGGACTCCCGAACCTGTTCATATCACATTAGAGGGTTACTAACCTCCACAATAACATCCTAATCAAGTCCCGTAATTTTCCCGAATTTTTAAGTATTTTTAAACCCGACTTAAAACCTTCGGACATCCCGAAAAGTATCCGAACGGGATCCGAGTGACATGGAACCAACGCTAAAATGTTCGTTATAACTTATAGGACAAAATTCATGTTGACCGTACCTCGGAATTCGTGCCCACGCGCCGTCACGCGCCGCCGTGAGTGGCTGCGCGTGAAGGCCACGCGCCTGCTACAGTGACTGCTACAGTCACCGTCCTCGCCCGTTTCTCTGTAATTCGGGTCTGATACCCGCGATTCCAACCCGATTAGATAGCCATCAATTCGACCTCGATTCCTTCCGTTTTTTATTCTAAAACATTCTTCAACCATCTAATCGAAGTTCCATGTCCCTGATTCACCAAGAAAGTCCCAAAATTAGTCCCACGACCCGTGATCACCCAAACGGGTCGATCACCCAAACTCTGTGTTTTCTCAGTCAAACTCAAATTAACTTCACAGTAAGGATTATAGGCCTAAAAGGAACTGAAATGCGTGATCAATTGGACACGAAATTACCTGGAAGTGATCGTCCACAGCTCTGCGATTTTCCAGAATCTGGAACCTCAGTTCCAGTCCAACCCGCGTCGGTTTTCCTTCGAAGTTGATGGGATTCGGTTCCAATTCCTCCCAGAAGCCTCAAGTCGTCCACGGTTTGGTCCAATTCCTCTCAGAAATTAAACTGAGGATTTTCCCTCCATTTTCCATTTTTTCCTCCGAACTCGATTCCTCTCAACCGTGCTCTGCCCTCACTTCGAACTCGACCCAGAATGATTCTAACACTCATCAGCCACCTAACTAACCGTCCAAAATGGGCGACAACTCGTGGGAGACGCCCTCAGCCCCCACAGGGAAAAGCTTCCCGTAAACAGCCCAAAACCATATTTTATCCGCTCCGTGCTCTGTCCATGCTTCCCACATACTGACCACACAGCCCATTAACAATTAATTAACACCATAGGCCATACCCCACTCCAATTTCACGCTTAAACAATGCCCCCGTGCACTGGTCGTGCATCCCCATTCACGGTGCTACAGTGCCCGTGCAGCAGCCCCCGTGAAATTACCATTCTGCCCTTGTGCAGAAAATTACCAAAATGCCCCTCACGCATCCAGACCCGTAACTCGGTCATATGGACTCCGATTGATGCGTGCCGCCTGTCTACGAACTCAGGGCATCGAGACCTTCCTAACGGTCCTCGGTCCTTAGCCATCGGACCACCCGATCAAAAAGTCAACATTTCCCTTATTTCGTCCAAATTACGAAAGTGCCCTTGAACTTCCGTACATCCTAACTTCCACCACGAACGTCGGAATCGAACGTGCCGCCTGTCTATGAACTCGTGACGTCCCAAACTACGTCACGGGCATTGGTCAAAGTCCATTTGACCATCCGAATAAAAAGTTAACGTTTTGCCCACGACTAGGGGCAAAACGGTCATTTTGCACCGTTCGTCCGAGTTCGCCCAACCAATCACCGATTAACCCTGCTAATCATGATTAGTCCGTAATCTAATCCTGAATTCCGGGACGGGTCGTTACATATGTTAGTAGCAGGTTCAGATATGGATGATATCAGAAGATTGAAGCATCAATTGTCAAAGGAGTTTGACATGAAGGACTAGGGTCCAGCAAAGAAAATTATTGGAATGCAAATCACAAGAGATAATCATAGAGGGATTTTGCAGCTATCTCAGACAGAGTACATCAACCGTGTTTTGCAGAGATTTAACATGGGTGACGCCAAGCCAGTCAGCACACCCTTGGCAAGTCACTTTCACTTATCCAATGATCAGTCCCCTCAGACGGAGGAAGAGAGAGATCTCATGGCTAAGGTTCCTTACGCCTCAGCCATTGGGAGTTTGATGTACGCGATGGTCTGTACGAGACCAGACATTGGCCATGCAGTGGGAGTTGTTAGCAGGTTTATGTCAAATCCAGGGAAAGCTCATTGGGAAGCAGTAAAGTGGATTTTAAGATATCTACAAGGCACCACAGAGAAATGTTTGTACTTTGGTAAGGGTGATTTAAAAGTACAAGGCTATGTAGACGCAAACTTTGGAGGTGAAGTTGATCACAGAAGAAGCACCACCGGTCATATATTCACTGTTGGAAATACAGCTGTTAGTTGGATGTCACAGTTACAGAAGATTGTCACTCTATCCACTACAGATGCTGAGTATGTAGCAGTGACTGAAGCTAGTAAAGAGATGATATGGCTTCAAGGTTTGTTAACAGAGTTGGGATTCAAACAGGAGAAGAATGTTTTGCATAGTGATAGTCAAAGTGCAATACACTTGGCGAAGAATTCAGCATTTCATTTAAGAACCAAGCATATTGGACTTCGTTATCACTTTATCAGATCTTTGTTGGAAGATGAGGTGTTAATACTGGAGAAGATCCAAGGAAGCAAGAATCCAGCGGATATGTTGACAAAGACGGTGGCTATCGACAAACTGAAGTTGTGTTCAACTTCAGTTGGCCTACAAGAGTAACAAGATCGGAAAGATCTGCTGCATATTTCGAGGTGTGAAGACAGATTGAAATTAGTCTTCAAGTGGGAGATTGTCAAAGAAAGCTGCACCAATCTTTGGTCAAAAGGGGAGGGTGCCTAACTTAGGCAATTATCAATGGAGGGGTTCCTAACTTAGGCAACCCATGTTCCTTTTTGAAGCCTATATAAATCCCCATAACTCTCATTTGTAATGCATCCTAGAATTAGAGAATTAGAGAGAGCTTGAGAGAAAAGCTTGAAAGAAAAGTTTAAGAGAAAAGCTTGTGGAAGAATTTTTGTGAGAAAAATTCTTAGTATAATTCGGGGTGGGTTGTGAGTTGTGAGTTGTAAACACTTTGTATATTTTCTCCCTTCAGTAAAATGATCTGCAGCAGGTCCGGAGACGTAGGCACAATTGGCTGAACTCCGTTATCAAATTTGTGTGTCTTATTTCTTTTTGTTATTTCGCATTCTCATTAATCTGGTTTATAGGGAAATCTGCGTAATTTCCTAACATGTGCATGAGAAGAAAATGATTAATTTATTAATTAACCATGCACGTTATTAATTGCCGTGTGTCTAATCATCGTTCAACTATGTAATGGCTTAAGTTTACAGCTAGCTGCATTATTAGAACCTTTGATGTGCTTTATACATTAACTGTGGTTAATTTATTTCTCTAGCTCTTGGTTTTGACTAATTGGTTTAAAATTATTATTTTAGCAGTATTTACCAACTATAATAACATTTTTGTCCTTATGAATGTTGCATTTAATAAGCTATGCAGTACTATACAAATTTTAAAATTTACACTAATCTATCAACAATAAATGTGATAGTAATGCTCATAACTAAAATTAAAAAAAAATAAATAAATAAAAAGAGCAACACAAATGATAAGAAGATAAGGTTTAATGCGGTTTAAGGATAATAATCAAATGATTAATTTTTTGTCCACGAATTTTGGATTGATATATTATGAATTAGCTGCAATGCAATGCACTGCTTATAATCTTGACGGTCAAACCAACTCAGCATAAAGACAACGGAAGGTCTACAGTCATCTGCTCATCCCTATCCTATAGTATACCCATAGTAGGTTAGAATCTTAAAAGTCGACAGACTGGCAGCGGATTCAGCAATTTAAATTGGATAAATTACTTAAAATAAAAAGGAAAATAGTTATCCTTCCCTTTTAATTTTTTACTAAAATTTTAGGTATTGTTGTTATATTTTATTATTAGTAATAAATATATTTTAATTAGGTCTAAATATATAAGGAGAGTCAAAATTTTAATCAAATTAGAATTTGTGTAGGCGAATTTAAACACGTGCATGCTTCAAAATGAAGATTGTTTATTCAGCTGATGCAAAAAGTTCCGATGATCTATCTAAACAAATGGTAATTAAGATTGTACATTCAGATCCGTATCTTTTTGTTATAATAATTAATGCTAGATTAGAAGGTTAATTAATGGCTCTAATCCCCACGAATGGGGGCATCAAGGTTTGCCCTAGTGCCGAGCCAGGCTAAGTCCCTATTTTTGTTTTTGTTTTGTTCTATATCTTGACGTTGAAGAATTTTCAGGGCAACCTGGCAAATCCCATAAACAAATGTGCAGGACATCGACGCAAGTTCTAATTTGTCTTTTTGTAGCCAACGTGTCTATAATTAGGTGGCGGAGGCCCACCGCCACATCCCTAATTTCATGGCAATTTGCTGTGTTGTTGGGTTACTTGCTTAGTGGTGTGCACCATCGTTCCACCTGCAGCTGCGGTTGTCCGATGTTAAGGTTTCATTGACCTCTAAAATTCCGGTTTCGATCCTTTTCATCAACATCATGAGGCTGAAAATCAAACTTGCAGTACCTACTAACATCCAAAAAGAGAATATATATATATATATATATATACACACACTGATTCATCAATTTAAGGTAATAATTCTTTTATTGAACCGGAAAATATTTATTTTAGAATCTTGAAATTAACTGGAAGAAATAGTAAAGTTGTTTGAAACTAGCAATATATATATATATATATATATATATATACACACACTGATTCATCAATTTAAGGTAATAATTCTTTTATTGAGCCGGAAAATATTTATTTTAGAATCTTGAAATTAACCGGAAGAAATAGTAAAGTTGTTTGAAACTATTGCTAGGATTGATATACAAAGGATATACAACAAAATCTGAACTATGTCTTTAGATGAAAGGTTTCCAAGAACATTTAATTGATTTCAGAATCAAAAGAACTAGTGAAGTTGTCCAAAATCACTACTAGGGCTTACGACGTATACATCTATGTGTATGTGTATGTGTATGTGTATGTATATAGACAAAGCTTTAGCGGTGATTTAGACGCTAATTAGTTAAAACACGCACTATAAAATCGATCGTTATAGAGTGAGGAGGAATGAAAATGCACTACGAATGAAATTGACTTATTTCAAGTAACCGTTTGTATACTCAAGTAAGTTGTATAAGAAAGATTCAAAAGGATATATGGCCTCCAAGCGCATTCTTCCTAGCCAAATTACGTCCTTTATATAATGCTGACCAATACACCATAAACATGTCAAAAAGATGGGGAACAAATTAGAGGGCAGCTTCTCAACAAGGAACATAAGCCACTCCTTGGTTGAGGGCAAGTGAGGTGCTGAGTATGAGTAATTCAGAGAGGACGATGCCATACTTTCCGCACAAAGGAACAATAAACGAGGGCATGTAAGGAGGTCTTATTGAGAAAACCACATCGAACACAATTCGGATCCAGAAGAATGCGTTTATGCCTGAAATTCACAGAGCAATGGATGATATCATGAGCAATCCACCAACAACATAGATGTACCTTTAGAGGGACTTTAGCTTTCCAAATATCTTGCCATTGGGGTAAGTATAGGGAAACATCAACTGATCAGGATGGGCGGTTCAGGGCTGGTTCTAGCACTAGCAACCAAACAACCTTGTTAGTGCTCATCACTGAAAATATCCGTCGGGGGAGGGGGGTGGTGGGTTCCCATGGCACACACCAAGTTAGAGGAATGGATTAGAGCAGCCAAGGTTCGTCCATAGAGAAGAGGTTTTGTAACAGAGGGACCTAAGGGGGCCGGAAGCTATAGGTATGGCACTCTATTTGTTGAAAAGGGTTGACAGGGTGGAGGTAGGAGTTTGTGAGGTGGGTTGAATGGCACCCATGCATCCATCTGAATACCAGCCTCAGTGCCTGCACCCACCTGGCAGCGAATTCCGTCAATGATGATTCTTTTTGCAGCACACAAACCTTTCCAGCTAGAAGAGGGAGCAGACTCGAGGGGGCATCTAAAAATGGAGTGTTTTAGAAGTTTTTAGCCTTGAACAATCCACAAGCTAGAGAGTCAGGTGATTGCAGTAGTCTCCAACCCTGCTTCGCTAGCATGGCTAGGTTAAAGGCATAAAGGTTCTGAAAGTTAAGGACTCCCTCCTCCTTAGAAGCACGAAGTTTATCCCAGGCCAACCAATGAATTTTTTTAGCATATGATGTAGATCCCCAAAAAAAATGGCAATCATGCTTTGTAGTTCATCACATAAATATTTTGTCAAAAGGACACAGCTCATAGTATAAAGAGGGAGAGCTTGGGCAACAGCCCTAATAAGCAATTCACAGCCAGCCCTACTGAGGAGTTTCCCTTTTCCAATCCCGCAGTTGCTTGCAAAGTTTATCCTTCAATTTACTATAGAAAGCTCCCTGTGATGGACTGAGTAAGAT
The DNA here is from genome assembly GCA_032719365.1 of Prinsepia uniflora. Taxonomy (NCBI): domain Eukaryota; kingdom Viridiplantae; phylum Streptophyta; class Magnoliopsida; order Rosales; family Rosaceae; genus Prinsepia; species Prinsepia uniflora. The sequence goes on from CM064862.1 coordinate 18,971,319, forward strand.
TGGCAACCCAAGGTAGGACTCATGTTTTTCCACTCTAGCAACCCTAAGGTAGGCAGCCAATGCTTTTTGGATAGAATCAGGAAGATTTCGACTGAAACAAGCAGAATTCTTTTAAAGATTGATCATTTGTCCTGAGGCCTTCTCATAACGTCGTAAGGCATCCATTAGAGCCACACAATCTTTAAACAGAGCCCTACTAAAAATAGAATTGTCATATGCAAATAGTAAATGGTTCAGTGTAGGGGCAGCAGCACATAAGGACACCGCATTCTGATCAAAAAAAAAAAAAAAGGACACCGCATGAATCAGACCCTCGCGCTCTCAAGCCGTTAGTAGAGCTGTGAGAGCTTCAGCACAGAGAATAAATAAATATAGTGATAGGGGGTCCCTTTGCCTTAGTCCCCAAGACGAAGTGAGAGAGTCTCGGACCTCCCCATTCATCAAGAATGAATAGGGTATGTACGTACACAAAGCATAATAAGGTGGATCGACTTGTCAGAGAACCCCAAGCGGTGCATGAAACTTCCAGGAAGAGACCATTCAATACGATCATATGCCTTGCTCATGTCGAGCTTAAAGGCTATGAACCCATGTTTCCCTTATTAGAAACAGTGAATAAAGTGAGCAACTTCGGAAGCAATCAAGGTATTATCATAAATTAGCAGTCTAGAGACAAAGGCACTTTGACGTGAGGAGATAATGGAGGGAGAAGCATCTTCAGCCAGTTAGCAAGGACTTTAGCACCAATTTTGTAAACGATGAACACCCTAACCACACTCCACACCACCCCCCCCCCCCCCCCCCCCCCCCCCCCAATTTTGGGGATTCGCCTCCATCGGAGCTTCACTGCCTTTTGAGCTTTCAGGTGGGAACAATTTCATTACGTCCCTAGACATATCAACATAAGCAGTGCCATCACCAAAACAACACCTTGCTTGAAGGACTTGGGAAGCCCCTCTCTTAGCAAACTCGCCCCATTTTGAAGAACAAGCTCAGTTTTTCCAACTTCTAGCAACACTCACAGAGCTCTAGGAACCTACAATTAGCTCTCAACATGATTAAATACTGCCATTTTTTTTTTCTCAAAAAACCTAGTAATGTAGGCATAACGTATTATTAGAATTCGAATCCAATACCAAATTCTCTTAATTATGGTAATAACTTCTCTACCTTTTCTTCAATAATTTTCACATAAACCGAACAGAAAATAGCATAATTAGTGTTAACAACATAATTACCTTTTCCCAAGGAACTTGGGATGGTTTCATCTTCGTCTTCGGAAAGTCCTCGATTTCATAGCCACCGCAGTTTTTGTAGATCTCTTTCTTCTACTTCCCCAGCTACATAATTGTAGATCTCGTTATTCATCTTCCCCTAATTGATGACTCGGAGAAAGTCCCTCTCTTGCAGCGTCGCCTCCCAAATCAAGAAACATGGGTTTTTTTCTACAAATTTTTTTCTACTTTCCCAGCGCCGCAGCCTCCCAATCCACTGTTGTCATATATTTTCTTTCTGGTCCCTGAATTTTTCATGTTTTATCCTAATCACCCAATTCAAATAAAATCTAGGGAATCAATATTCAATCCACTAATGCTAGAAGAGGAAGTCACAAAATGCCGCTGATGTGAACTCAAGGTTGTGCTCTCGGCTTGGTTGAGGTTTGAGATGAGAGATGATGAGCTTGTGGGTATGTCACCTATGGCTTGTAATGGGCAGGTTCTTGAGTGTTATGAGCTTTCTTTGGTACACGGGTTCGATTCAAGCCCAATTAATTGGTCAAGATTGGTTTTTTCTGTGGCAGAATCAAGGTTAGAGATGGATGATGAAGCAGAGAAGCAAGGAGAGGAAAGAGAAGGAGGATAAAGCAGAGAAGCAAAGACATGAAGAGGAACCGCTCCTGGCCTTGCGAGGTGCGGATGGGGTCGATGACTTCGGAACCACTCCTGGACTTTGCAAATGATGATGAATTGGGGAAGATATGAATTTGGGAAGATGATGGATTGGGAAGAGAGTAACAAAAATGTCCTTCTAATTTTTTTCACCTCACAATATTTATTTTTCACATGTACATTTAACCAAAATTTGGATGAAAAATTTAATGAAGATATTTATTTATTAATGGTGATATAATTTGATTATTAAAAATTTAAATTTTATAATCAAGTTACGAATTTGAAATCGAATTTGTAATTTAAATATTTTGATGTAGTTTATAATTTTTTAAAACGATCTGAAACATTGGGACCCCACTCAGGGATCGACCCAACTAGTATCAACCATGTTTTCACAATCAGCATGGGAAGTCCACATATCTTTGAACCAAAACCGTTTATGGTGCCTGGAACGATTGGTAGGAAACTCAAGTACCTCAATACAAATAGGCAGGTGATCAAACCATGTGAGGGGAAGTTGCAGCACCCTGGAAGCCGGGAACAGATTACACAAGGAAACAAAAGCAAGGGTCCTATCCAGCTGACATTTAATGCCACCATGACTAGTAGTGTGCCAGGTAAGTTTCTCTCCATGAAAACCTATGTCCCGCAGCGAGCAGACATTTAGAGTATCTCGGAAGGCATCAATCTGACTAGCACGTGTTATATTACTGCCCTCTTATTCCCCAACAGATAAAATTTCATTAAAGTCCCTAACACAAAGCCATGGGAGGTGTGAGGCAGTGGAAAGTTTCTTTAATAAAGCCCAGGATATGGCATGCTTGGAAGTGGCAAGGTTGCCATAAAATCGAGTAAACCGCTAGTGTAACGAGTCACCAATTACCCCTAATTAAGCATCAATATGGTTCAAAGAGCAAGAAAAAACAACTAAATTAACATATTTATTCCAAAACAAACAAAGATCGCCAGAGCGTCCTTGTGAGGCTACAACAGAACATTAATCATAACCCAACTGAAACTTCAGACTAGTCATTTTATTAATAGAACTCTTGGTCTCACAAAGGAAAATAATTTGAGGTTTGCCCTCAAGAACGAGAACCCTGAAAGGTGGACGGACCGGTGACTACCCAGCCCTCGGTAGTTATAACTGAGAATATTCATGGTGTCCGGTGGGATTGAGCCACCTCAAACCCAGCCAATATCTTTGGCTGCAATTGACACTCGGGAACATATCGTGACTTGTTGTCTTTTGGCCATCTATCCAAAATATCACTAACTCTATAATCATGCTTTCCATAGGAATTAAGAGGCCCCTTCAAGATGTGCTTTCTCCCACGACCACGACTGGACTTCCCCGCTTTCTCAGTGGAGGGTGATCGTCGAAGAGAGAGACGGCCATCCACAGAAGGTGGGTAAGTGGGTTAAAGTGTGGAGGCGCCTAGGCTAACACCACTGAGGGCACTATGGAGGTAACACCTATGGACTTACTATGAGTTGAGGATCACCAAGGAGTAGAGGCCCTCCCGTGGGAAGGAGGTGACGTTGTGGTAAGGGCCAGTTGTAACCAGAGAACCAAGTCCAACACTACCAATAAAGCCTGCCTCCATAAGTAAGAAGATAAGAGTAGATTGAAGAGAGTTTGACCTAATTGTGGAAAGGCTCAAGTTCATAGTTACCTGTGCAATGAGAGAAATATCAGATGGGCTGCTATTGGGCCCACACGTGGAGTCCAATTTAGATGGTAAAGATAGGCCTGCAGTCAAGGGCTATTGTTCCGGCCCAAAAATATGACAACACTCTCCAAAGAAGGGTTTCCATAATTAGAAGTTGACCCTTGGAACAGAGTTATCCCATTAGTGCGCTGACTTTCTAATCCCAAATCTCCATGCATTTTAGAAGGAAAGGAAGTGTCCAAAATAGGAAGATTATCAATTATCCGTTAAAAACATGAGCTGAAATTAAGGTCTACAATATCAGCAGGTGCCAAATTCGGCGGTGAATGAGGGACTTCATCGGTATCCGAGTCTGCAACATTATCAAGAGCTCGAATGAACCATGCAGGGGAGTAGGGGTAGGTACGGTTCGGTACGATACAAAATTGATCGATACCAGAACCATATCATTTAATTTTAATCGGTATGGTACAGTTCGGTATTCAATATTTTGAAAGTGAAACCAGATCGTACCGTACCAATTAAGTTCGGTACGGTTTCGGTATGGTTTCGGTTTTGAGCCAAAATTTTATTTGTGATTATAAATTAAGGGTTAGGTTTAGGCATGGTTAAGTGTGAATTTAGATTCTCAATAATTTTGTTTTTGGTTCCCTAATCAAAAATCAAAATAAAAAACAAACTATATATAAATAAATATTACAGACTTCATG
>CM064862.1:18976093-19107978 GCA_032719365.1 Prinsepia uniflora
TTACAGACTTCATGTCCAATCCAAAAGATCAATTAGTTGACTTTGCTAATTAAAAAATTTCAGTAGCTGACATTCAAGTAGAAGCTTCTGTGTCCTCCATGTAATTTTGTTTTTAATTAGCATAGACAGTCAAAAGATCAATGACAAACCGTGTCTAATAATACAATGGGCGCAAAGCAACATTGCATAAAGAAAATAAAATAATAAATTAACAATTTTAACACTAATTTAGCACAAGGCAGACTCCAGAAGCTTATATTTATTAGTGAATCTTAGTCCTCTAGCATAGTAAAAGACTAAAGAAAAATGAAAACTATATTTATGAAGGACTCAAGTTTTCAAATATGTATTGAAGAAATTGCACTAAGTTGAAGATATCAACTCTTAGAAGCTAAATTAAGACATGTATGGTCATATCAACTCTTGAAGAACGCCTAATAAACCAATAAGAAATAAATTTAATTATTAAAAAACATCAAATTCGGTACGAGACGGTTTTTTAAAATATCGATACTGAAACCGTACGGAATTATATCGGTACGGTTTCGGTACCGTAGCAATCATACAACGGTTTTACTATTCGATTTTTTTGGGTATGGTTTGATCTAAAACGGTACGGTTTCGGTATTTTGGTTCCATATGCCCAACCCTACAGGGGAGGCACCAAATTCGAATCACTTCTCTCCATTCCAGCGATTGGCTTGGTTGAAAATATCCTCCTGAAACCAGCGGCCATCAAGTTTGGATAAATCGTCAGTTGTATCCTCCTTGAATTGGGTGCATTCTTTCTCAATATGATCCAGCATTCCGCACAAATAACAGGTTAAGGGTAGCTTTTCATATTATTGGAAATCATGTTCTTGGTGTTCTTGAAGAAAAGTTGAGTGTTTACAAGAGAAGAAAGAGAGGGTTTTCGAGAGAGAACAATGGAGAGAATTGAGGGGGTAGACTTTGAGGATTTGCAACTTTCTGTTTGTATTAAATCGTACTCAATTACATCTTCACATTGCATTGATCTTATACTCCTATCTGTTTACATAATGACTTGATGACCAAGTAAATCACCCTAACTGACTTAACTAACTTTCTTAACTGTTTTAGAACAAACCAGCCAGCTACTAATCACCTAGAGACAGCTGTAGCTAGTTGGTAGGACTTAGGACCATGCAGGCGCTCAACCATGGGCTTAGGCATTGCACTTGTACGGCTGTACGTGCAGGACCACATCAACGCCATACGGCTATTCACGTAGGACCACAGCTTCACGCAGGACCACAGCTTTATGCAAGACCACAGCTTCAAGCAGGACCACAGCAGCATGTCTGCTTACATCCCCCTCAAGCTGATAGTGAGGAGACCGTAAGCATCAGATTGGCTGAATGTAGATAGAACAAGTCATCAGTCAAGGCTTTGGTAAAGATGTCAGCAACTTGATCACCAGAGGGGACGTGCTGAACATCCAGGTCACCACGAGTGACACGCTCACGAACAAAATGATAATCGATCTCAATGTGCTTAGCACGACAGTGAAAAATAGGATTTGCACACAAGCTTGTGGCAGAGGTACTGTCACAGTAGATCAAAGGAGGTTTGAACAAGGGAATAAGAAGGGCACATAACAATTGTCGAATCCAAGAAATCTCAGTAGCCGTGAAAGTAAGGGCACGGTACTCGGACTCAGTACTAGAACGAGAGACAGTAGTTTGCTTTTTGGACATCCAAGAAATAGGATTGTTGCCAAGGTAAACCACAACACCGGTGGTAGATCGATGATCACTAGGATCTCCTGCCCAGTCTGCATCAGTGTATGAAATAAGATCCAAAGAACCAAGAGTGAGGGAGAAGACAAGATGATGCATACCTTTAAGATATCTAAAGATGTGTTGTTGATCTGCAGGCCCAAGAAGTAGTGCAGATGACCAAGGTTTTTCATGTCAAACTTGGTTGTCAAGGCAATGGTGACATCAGAGATTGCAGTAGAACTACTCCCTATAAGAATGATGTCATCAATATATAGTAGGAGGATAACAATTGCAGAGGAGGTCTGTTTGACAAACAAGGAAGCATCAGACCAAGTGGAAAAAAAACCTAGTTCAAGGAGGAAACAAGTGAACTTCTCATTCCAGGATTTAGGTGCTTGTATGAGACCATAGAAAGATTTTTACAATTTACAGACGAAATCTGGGTGTTGAGGGTCTGTGTAGCCAGGAGGCTGACTCATGTAAACATCTTCCTTAAGTTCACCATGCATAAAGGCATTTTTGACATCAAGTTGCTTTAGAGGCCAGTGAAAATGGGCTGCCAGGGCAAGGACCAATCTAACAGTGGTTGTTTTGACAACTAGACTGAATGTCTCACCATAATCCAGACCCTCCTCTTGACTAAAACCCTTTGCTACAAGTCTGGCTTTGTGTCGAGCTATAGTCCCATCAGAGTTTTGTTTGATCCTGTAGACCCATTTGCAACCAACCAAATTTTTGGAAGTAGGAAAGGGAACCAGGGACCAAGTTTCCTGTGCATAGAGAGCATTCATTTCTTCTTCCATGGCCTGTTGCCAAATTGGAGAGGAGGAAGCAGACTTGAAAGATGCTGGTTCAATTTGAGCAAGATCAACCTCAGAAGAAATAGTGTGTGTAGAGAGGAAAACTTTCTTCTTAATAATGCCAGCCTTGGACCTAGTCTGCATAGGGTGCATGTTGACACTAGTGATAGGAAGAAAAACCTCCAGATGCTGAGGTTGAAAATCATCATCAATTGCACAATAAGGATGCTCAAGAGCCAAGGTAGCAGATGAAGATGAGGCCAGAAGATCAGAAGTTATTGGGGTGGACGAGACAGTTTGGGAAGGAACAAAACTCACAAGAAGAGTACTGAGCTGAGTAGGAGCAGCCTGAACTTGAGTAGCCTGACTTGAGGTGTGTAAGTGAAGGGAAGATAGAGGAAAAATTGAGCTGATGAACTGAGGGACCAAAGGATCAGGTTGAGAGGAAGAAACACTAAGAGATTTGGTTGTTATGAGTGAATAAAGGAATTGAAATTCATCAAAAAGAACATGTCAAGAGACAAAGAGGTTGGATTGAAGATGATCATAACATATGAAACCTTTGTATTTTTCTGCATAACCTAGGAAGATACACTTTCTAGTTTTGGATTGACGTTTAGTAGAGTTATAGGGTTTTAGTGATGGGAAACATGCACAACCAAAGACCTTAAGATGGGTTAAAGTAGGTGGCTTTAAGAATAGAGCTTTAAAAGAGGATTTCAAATCGATTAGGGGACAAGGCATTTTGTTTATGAGGTACACTACTGTTGCACAGTCATAGAACCAAAACTTAGGGGGTAATAGGGCAGTTTGAAGGAGAGTGAGAATTGTTTCAAGGACATGTCTGTGTTTTCTTTCAGCTAAACCATTTTGTTCAGGTGTGTAAGGACACGATCGATGATGAGTGATGCCTTCAAGGGAGAGAAACTCTTGAAAACATTTATTGACATATTCTCCCCCTCTATCACTCTGAAGTGTTTTGATAGAAAGGCAAACTGGTTAAGAACATAGGAATAGAAATGCATAAAGATGGTTTGAACTTCAGATTTATGTTTCATTGGAAAAATCCATGTATAACGGGTATAGTCATCTACAAAGTTGACATAGTATTTGAACCCTTCACATGAGACATTTGAGGAGGGACCCCATACATCAGAATGCACTAGTGAAAAAGGAAAGGAAGACTTAGAACTAGAGACATGAAAGGATTGTTTTGTCAGTTTGCCCTCTAGACAAGACGCACAGATGGCAAAAGCTTGGTCTCTAGAGAAGGAGATATCAGCTTTGTAAAGAGCAGTAGAAATAATTTGGTTTAAAGGGTGACCAAGTCTTCTGTGCCAGAGTTGACTTTGAGTGTGTTTGCCAAGAAAAGCAACTGGAGACAGGTGCTGAGAAGCATCAAAAGCTTTATTAGCTAAGTGATGATTGGCTAAGTGATGAAAAGGGAGATGATACAGGCCATCCTTACTCAGTCCTTGAAACATTGTTGTCCCTGTGAGTTTGTCCTGAATTAAAAAGGAAGATTCATCACAGATAAATGAGCAGTGATTATCTGACAGGACCCACCCCTAATCCCCCGGGATTAAGGGCTAAATCCCGATCCCGTCTAACTTACGCATGAAACGAAGGCTAAACTGACGTCCAACCTTCATGTGACATGTAAGTCAGATAAGGGATTCTCGATCCAACCTTCCGAAAAGTAACCGGTCTTCCCAGAGTATACCGAACTACTGTGGATCGCGGGTGTGATGTCTCCGTCTCTCTTGATCAACAGCCTGTGCCGCAACAACCTGGAGGGTATCGAAAACACGAAAAGACTGTGAGTGGACAAAAATAAAGAATAAGTTCAAAACAGTTATTAGAAAACACAATTACATTTATACCCTCCATTTCAAAAACCAATGCATGCATATCAAATTCATGTCATAAAAACCATTCAATACTCCGGTTAAACAAACCATGTAAGAAAAACCGAACACAGGTTCCTTTTTCCAAATCCCGGGCCTCAGCCCAAAACCATCGAAAACCATTTCATCCTGGCATAGACCAAAACCTCGGAAAACCATTATTGAAAACCATACCACATTTCCTTTCATCGAACCTGCTGGATCTATCTGAGTCTTTAAACTCAATCCAGGCCTCAATATAATCCGAGTCATTAAACTCAATAGGCCTACGGGGGAAATATCAATGTCCGAGTCTTTAAACTCCAGAGTCTTTAAACTCAATCCGGGTCTTTAAACCCAATCCGGGCCCGCCCCCATCATAATCATATCCTGGTCCTTAAACCCAATAACAAGATCCAGCAAATCCAATTCAAAACCGTTTGAAAAACATTTTCCATTTCCGAAACCGAATCCGCAATCTCGTCAGGATCCCGGATCCAAACCCAGAACTCATCGTCATCATCCCTTTCCAAATCCAAGTCCGAAACTATCATTCCGTAAGCTGGCATCCGAAATAACCATACCGAACCCAAACCCGGAATCCACTTTCAAGTCCCAAATCGAATCCCGAATCGTCATCCGGAAGTCCGATTCTAAACCCGAATCACGTTTCTTAAAACCACTTTTCTGAATTGGGCTTCAAACCCGAAAACAATTTTTCAAAATCCATTTTAAATCATTGATTTTAAATCATATTTCAAACCCCAACATCAAATCATGAAAACCAGGTTCAAATCACAATATTGATCGAAATCTCGTAAAACGTGAAATTCCATAATTTCCTCGAAAAACGTACAAAACCATAAACCAACAACATCATAAATCAAATCATAGAATCACGTATAGAAAACATATAAAAACATATATGCATGCATCAAGAGTTAGAAAGAAAAGTCCACTCACAGACCATTCCGACGTCGCCTCGATACTCGCGCATTTACGCCGTTCCCGGTCATTTTGCTATTCTCGGCTTTCCCGAACCTGTCCAAATCCCATACCAAGGTCACTAACTACTTCACAAAGGTCATACTAAAGCCCCATAATTTTCCCGTATTTTTAGCTATTTTTAACCGAGCCCTAAAACCTTCGGACATCCCGAAACATATCGAGACGATGTTCGATTGACTCGAAACCAGCGCCAAAATATTCGTTACATCAAATAATTTAAAAGTCATGTTCGAAGATTTCCCAAACTACCCCTTACGGGCCCCCACGTGCGTCTGGAAGTTTCTGCGCGTGAAACCCACGCACTTGAACAGGGTCACCATCAACCTTACTTTGACCCGGTCTAGGCCCGGTTCAGACTGGCTACTGTAACTCAACCGGCGTGGCCGATTTTTAGCCATTTCCGACCAGTTTCAACTTCTGTTTCATCCCTTAGCTTCGTCCTATCTTATAGACTCGATCTATGCCTTTAAAACATGAAATAAAGCACACCTTCCAAGTCCGAATTCAAAACCCAGAAAAATTCTCGTTTCTGTTTCCGGCCACCAGCAGCCCTTTCAGGCACAACTTCGACTCCTTGGCCCAGTAACAACCTCCTACAACTGTAAGGAGCATTAGAACGACTCAACAGCCCCATAAAACCAACAACTTCTAAACTGAACCAAAATTGGGAAAAACAGGGGAAGCCGATAACTTACCGTTTTCTGACCGCCGCCGTGACCTCCACCGTGATTCCTTCTCTGTTTTCACTGAGTTCCTCACTTCTCTCACACACACAGTTAGCCTTCCAACCTCACCAAACCATGATCAAACACTCACTCAACCGCCCTTGATCACTCACTCAAAGCCAACACACACTCACACTGAACACTGATCGGATTTTACCTCACGGCCCCACAGTCCCTGTTTTTGTTTCTCAGCTGAACGGTAACAAACCCAAACCATTTTAAACAAACCCGTGAAAGTGGCTAGAACCCACTAGACACAAGCCAGGTGTCAAAACCCTGTGGTCCACACTCCAAAATATCCAGTTAATTCAGCCCATGTGTCCTTATCTAATTGGGCACACTTCCCCATATGTCAAAAGACTAAAATACCCCTGCAAGTCCAAATTACCATTTTACCCCTCACCTTTCTAGACCCATATCTTAACCGTCTGAAGTCCGATAAATGCGTGCCGCCTGTCGTTGTACTCAAGACGTCGAGACCTATCTAACGATCCTTGGTTTGCATGAAAACTAATGGTCAAACAAAAATTCAACAAATTCCCCTCTTTTTAACCAAATTATGATAATGCCCTCGACCTTCCGAACACCATAAATTTCTCTCCGATTGTCCGAATCGGACGTGCCACCTGTCTACGGACTCGTGACGTCCCGAACCACGTCACGGTCATCGATCAATGCCCAATTGATCGTCCGAAGTAAAAGTCAACATTTTGCCCATTCTAGGGGAAAAATCGTCATTCTACGCTGTCCGTCCAAAAGTGTCCAACTAATCACCGATTTTATTCGTTAATCCGTCATTAAACTCTAATCTAATCCCGACTCCCGGGACGGGTTGTTACATTACCCTTGTATAATTTATTCACAGATAAAAGATTTGCTGAAATGTGAGAGACATGAAGTACTTTTGACATATTGAAAGAGTGGGATATAGGATTAGAGGTTTCAAGGATAGAATGTTCAATGTGAGCAACTGTCAAACTTGAGCCTCCAACAGCTGTAATGATGTTCTCAGAAGATGAGGGAGTTGGCATGTGGATTTGAAGATTTCAGAGGTCATATGAGCAGTGGCTCCTGTGTCTGCAATCCAATACTCCTGCTGCTGAGTAGAGGGTGTCTGAGCACTTAAGGCAGTAAGATTGGTGGATTGAGAGGCTCCTTGATAAGAGAAGTTGTCCCTTTGATAGTAGTTTATGGTTGAGTGACCTGGTTTCCAACAAATTTGACAAGGATCACGAACTTGTAGTGGCTGGTTTTGATGTCTATAGTAACAATCAGATGCAGCATGCCCTTTTTTGGTGCAAATCTGATAGGTTGGTGGTCGTTGATAGCTGTTTTAAGCAGGTGCACCAAGGATTCCAGGGTTGGAGGGATTAGAGGGATAGTTTCCTCTGCTGTTGTTCCAGTTTGTACATTCCAATTTCTGGAGTTTCCATTTCCACCATAGTTATTGTTCCACCTTCCCCTATTTTTATTTTTGTTTCCATTCCCTATGTATCCATTGTAGAAGTTACTGTTATTGTTGAAACCATTTTGCTGGTTGCAGCCTCACCCATGGCCTGAGTATTGAAGATTACCAGAATCCTGCTGATAGTGCTGAGTTGGACTGGAAGTCACATTGTTGGATGTTGTCATGGTGTTGAAGTTACTTGCACCATGTGAGCTCAAGGCTTCATTTTCAAAACTTGGCAGAAAGTTGGATGACATAGTTGTTTTAGTAGCAATAAGTGCAGACAAGAAAGAGGTATGGTCTGTGGTTTGTTCAATAACTGCTTGTTTAGTAAGAAGTTGTGACCTGGAATCTTTGAGAATTATGGAACTTTCCCTACCACGAATTACACATCTAAATGTGTTGTACGCAGTAGGTAATCCTCTCAGGGCAAGTATAACAACATCATCATCATCACCAAAGTAGACATTACAAGACATTAACAGATCTCTAGCATCTTTAATTCTTTGTAGGTACTGAGTCATAGTTTCTGAGCCCTTTTTAATGTTTTGTACATCAGTCTTTAACTGGAAAATGGAGGCTTTAGTGGAAGAAGCAAACTTGTCCTTTAGGCTTATCCACATTTCTTGTGCACTCTTGCAACCAATCACACATGAAATTGCTGATGGGGAAATAGTTGAAGTGATAAGCTGCATCATTGCTTGATCGTGCATTTTCCATAACAAGTAGGCATCTGAAGGAGGACCTCCTGTGTTTGTCTCAGAGGAGAACTGTGGAGGAAACTGACTTGTGCCATTAATGAAGCCAGTAACTCCATTGACATTAAAGAGAAGTTCCATTTGAAAGTTCCAAGCGATGAAGTTATGATCATCGAGTTTAACAGTCACTGCATTCCCAATTGCTGGAATGAGTGAGGCAATAGGTGATTGCAATATCTGTAATTGACTTACTGTGACCATGACAAATTCTATTGAGGCAAAGCAAGAACTTATCTTGAAGGTCTTGACTCAAAATGTTGTAATGAATAGGAACTAGTGAATCAAAAAACGAAGTCGATTGAAGATTTCCTTGAGGATTTCGAAGAGTAGAAAAAAGGATTACCACAGATCAAGCACTTGGTGTGTAGGAGCAGCAGATGAACACAGACGAAGTTGTTTGGTGATTTTCTTGAGAATTTCAAAATAAACCTTTCTTTAGGTCACTTTTAAAGTTGTTTTTGTGCGGAAACACTGAAGTCTGGATCACTCATGAATGAGGTTAACCATTGATCACGAGACCAGCTCTGATACCATATTGGAAATCATGTTCTTGGTGTTCTTGAAGAAAAATTGAGTGTTTGCAAGAGAAGAAAGAGAGGGTTTTCAAGAGGGAACAATGGAGAGAATTGAGAGGGTAGACTTTGAGGATTTGAAACTTTTTGTTTGTATTCAATCGTACTCAATTACATCTTCACATTACATTGATCTTATACTCCTATCTGTTTATATAATGACTTGGTGACTAAGTAAATCACCCTAACTAACTTAACTAACTTTCTTAACTGTTTTACTAACAAACTAGCCAGCTACTAATCACCTAGAGACAGCTGTATCCAGTTGGTCGAACTTAGGACCACACAGGCGTTCAACCACGGGCTTAGGCATTGTACTTGTACGGCTGTACACGCAGGACCACAATATGCCATACGACTATTGACGCAGGACCACACTAGCATGTCTACTTACACATATCATATGTGTATCCAATCAGCCTCGGCATCCCCCTTCGACTAGTAAACATACAGACACCTATGAAGAGGCTTTGTATATCAATCATGACTCTTATTCGTAAATAGCCCCCAAATAAATCACCTCTCCAGCTCTAATCAATAGTGATGTAAGTTTCCAACGCATTCCCAATCTTCATACCTATCTCTCTGGTCATGTAAACAAAAAGATAGACTTGGATCCGGAGCCAGAATTCTTGGGTCTACAAAGGAATATGACTCGGACATACCGTCTGATCAGCTTCAACGGGGGCCAAGAGCTAATAGTTAAAGCTCCACTGACCGCCATTGAGGATCTTACGTAGTTCCTCCAAAGTTTTGAAGGAGAAAAGGAATAGATTATTTGGTAAGTTTATAATGGTGATGGACGCCCACTGACACCAAATAGCGGCCAAAGTATGTTTAAAAGCCTCCTTGTTATATCCTTGTCTGGTAAGGAGGCGACCCACAACGAGGAACTGGGTAGTGCGAAGAAAGGTCGCCCCCGCGGAGTCAATAAGTAAGCCATCCCTCTCCGCCTCGGTGATGGAAAATTTCCCTACAAACAGAGAAAAAACTTTTTCCATTTGAATATGAGCCACTCACATCAGGTCCACCCATAACGAACTCTGTCTCCAATAGCCACCATACGTCATCCCAAACGGTTGAGAGACATGCAACGATGTTAAGAAACCACTTCATAGACGGCTGTCAGACCGTGGTAGAAACTCTCCTAGAGCCCTAGAGTCTAGAACGAAAAGGTTAACATATTACAGGCCACATATTGGAAAATGTACGTGTTTAGATTTTTGTTTTTATATGTATATAGTTGAGTTGGTGAAATTGATTTGATTGGTTCCTTGATTAGTTAGCTGGTGGATGAACTCATAGCCTTCTTGTTCTTAGTTTTTTACCATTGTGGGAATTTTTCTAATAATTTGTGTTGATATATTTTGCTTATATGAATTTTAAATCATCAATAATAGGTTTTCTTTCATAATGATCGATCACCATCAAAATTCCAAGAAATCAAAGTTAATGTATTTTTTTTTTCTTATTTTGTAAAAAAGAATGATTCATCATTAGATTGCAAGCCTTCCAAATCTTTATCTACTCCAATTTGTGTAAAAGTTGACCCAATATCCCATTCTCGAGCCTCTAGTAGAAAAAGTTGGATAATGTATATAAATACATTTGAGGGATAAGGTACATTACGTCCTCCTGACTACGTGTATCGTTTATGTTCATTAATAAAATTCACTCGTACCATCGAGTTTCTTCTACATCTAATATGTAAGTTTAACTCATCTGAAAATCGAGTTCAGTAGTCGTCCTTGTGTATACATATATACAATGTTTTAGTAGTTTTTTAGATGAAAGATTTTTTAATATCCCAAAGAATTTAGCTAATTAGTTCAAATACGTACTAAAAATTTACTAGAAAAGATTTTCAAATGACTCATTTCAGTATATTCAAGAAAATTCTATAAGGAAGATTACATTTAAGGTGATATATTGCTTCTAAGCGCATCCCACCTAGTAACTCAAGCTATTACGTCCTTTTATAGAATGTTTTATCACATTAATATATTATTAATATAGTATAAATTCTTTGATACTATTTACATGTTGATGATCATAAAATATCAACTTGAGATAACCGAAGAGAAATTTCAAATTGATTATCGGGTTGCATCTTACACCAAATGCAATCTTCTATGTAAGATTTGTAATTAAGATCCATATGATCATTGTTGATGCACGAAATGTACCAACTTAGGGAGCGAATGCTGCTCTGTCACGTGCCCTGTGTAGACTTGAAAGAGAATGCAACTGGTCGAGGTCGGTCAGAGTACGAGCACCGGTGTGGTACCAGGCCAAAGGTACTCCGACGCCAAGTCAGTGGTCGGTCTAAAGTATAGGGTGAGTGGTAAATTGTGTACTGTAAAAGTA
The DNA here is from genome assembly GCA_032719365.1 of Prinsepia uniflora. Lineage (NCBI taxonomy): Eukaryota > Viridiplantae > Streptophyta > Magnoliopsida > Rosales > Rosaceae > Prinsepia > Prinsepia uniflora. The sequence continues at coordinate 18,987,399 of CM064862.1, forward strand.
GTTATTAATAGTAAATACCTAGTTACCTTTATACAAAAAATGGACCCCTTTTGTATGGGTGTGGTGAATATAATAATTGCCTTCTCCCGATATGGGACAAATGTCAATTGTTGTGGGACTTAAACGTGGAGGGGTTGTCTAGACCCCACTAGGGTTTGCACATATGAGTGGGCCTGGACCCCTTGTTCTTGTGTTAGGCGGAAGTATTGGGCCTTCAGGTCGGTCTCGGCTTACGTACCGATTGACGGAGGCTAGGCCTCCAGAGTCGGTCGGGGCCGACATACCGAGCCGGCAGAGGGCTGGGCTTCCAAGGTTGATCTGGATTGATCTGCATTTGGTAATGGATTGGGCCTGCAGTCAGTCTGGGCTTCTTGTTCGGTCTGGGCCAATATGGTATGAACAGAAGTCCCCTAAGTTCGTGACCGAGGTGAAATTTCTCGGTTGGGGACTTGTAAAAAGAGTACCCCATACCAGATGTATATGCCTCCAGTCTCCCAAGTCCCCCAGATGAAGGATTGAACCGAGCGTAGTAGTCGGTGGTGGAAGGCGGAGGGTAGACCGAGTGGGTATGAGTCGGTCGGTGTGGGTGGGGAAAGCGAAGTTCGCCTGGGTTGTGTTAATAGGTGCGGAAGTCGAGGAGCCGTTTGTGTCACAGTTCAGTCGATAGGACCGTTGGAATTTATGACTGTTGGCTGCTAGCAAGTGAGGAGAAGACACATGAGGTCTGTGGGAAACAGCTAGCGGGGTAATAAATGTCACGCAAAATGAGGCGACGCATCGGTTGCCTACCTGTGCCTATAAATAGTGGGTTAAAAGCATTTTTAACCCTTTTCACTTTCACGCATTTTGCTTTTCGGGAGGCTTGTCTGTGTTGAGTCGAATTCTGACGAGCATTTCTGATAAACTTTACGGTGGTGTGATTTCTGGTGAGAGACGACCGTTGCCTAAGTACAAGGTATGACCTCCTTCCGTTGTTGATTTTGATTCGTGCTTTGATTTTTTTTGTTTTGGTTGGTGTGGACTGTGGACGAGCGGGGGTTCAGACATTGGTTCGATTCCGGGAAAAATAGTAGTAGGTGACCGATATGTATTTTTTGCTATCTTTATTCATAGTGATCTAATATCTGATAGAGATAACCAGTCCAACGAGGTACGGACTACGATAAGGGAGAGCAACAGAGCTCTTCGGTGGATGCCGACCCCTTGGTAGAGGATACACGGACATTGACCTAGGTGGACCCTGGGGAGACTTGGGTATTTGAGACTCCGGGAAGCACGCGCGTAGCTTAGAAACTGTGACAGGATTGGTTATATGTTATATGATCGGATTTTTGGTTTGGACTGAGTCCCACATGGATTTGGACAGTGGCCCGTACAATTGGTTTCATTTATGATTTTGGGCCAAGGCCCTAGTGGTTTGGTAAACGGTTTTCAAATGAATGCATGCTTTTAGTGAAAGGTATAAATGTCTTTCGTGATTTTTTTTTAATAAATTATTTGTTTTGTCCACTCACAACTTTTAATGTTTTTAATACCCTTCAGATTGATCGCGGATGCGGGATGTAGCAGCGACCGAGACATCACACACCTCCTCTAGATCCTGGCGTACTCTGAAGCCCCAAGCGAGTTGAAGTCAGAAATTTCCCTTGTCTAACACTCCGTGTCAGACGGGATTAGGCGCGTCCCACGTTAATCCTGGGGGGATTGGGACGGGTCTTGACACCATCCCTACTGCGCCGACCGCAAATGCCCCGTGTATCGAGCCGTCAGTGATTATTCCAGTGATCGACTTGGAGGGAAGTCGGGAGGCTCCTGAGCTGGTAGTTCAGCCTGATACCCCGGTCAACATCGTGGTCACTAAGAATGAGGCCGAGCAGGAGAGGCAGGTCTGGAACTCGCTCTCCAAGACTGCCAAGGAAGTGAGGGCCCAGGTTGCAATCCCTGATCCGACCGAGATGGCATTCCCCAAGCCGCCATTCACCTTTCGGGGGCTGTCATTTCCATCGCAGACGTCACCAACCAGGCCCTTGCTCCGAGATCCATCCCTTCAGTAGAAGTTGTGTCCGAGGGTGCGCGAGCATTCTCGGTCTGTCCCGCAGCATCCCTCTTAGTCTGAGGCTGCTCTCTTGTCGAAGTCGTCGTCCCAACAACAACCAAGTCATGGAGGGCCTACTACTGGGGGTTCTCGGTGGGAGGATACCTCCACCTCGGTGTGAGAGCGGATGCTGTCGGTCGTGGACAACATGGCGGTAGGTGCCTCCAAGGAGTTGCGCGGTCTAGGTACATGCCCTGAGGGAACGGTTCCCGAGCGGATGTGCAGGTCCCTTGCTGCTGCCTCACACGTAAGTTGGTCGGTGTAGCCTTTGTCTTTATTTGTGTTCCATTTTTTTGTACTAACTTGTTTGTCTGTCGGTGCAGTCTCTCGGTTGGCTGTTTGTCAGCTACTACGATACTATCAGTTAGACAGCCGACGCGGAGGAAGAAAAGAAGGAGCTAAAGGAGCTAAAGGAGCAGGCTTCCAAAGCCGCTAGGCAATCGCTGGAGACTGAGCAGCTGCTGAAGGCTGAGGCTGAGTCGGCTCGGGACGCGACAAATGAGATGGAGTGAAGGGTGCTCAGACTCTTGGGAGGACCCTACTGATCGATCTCTAGCTACACACTCGGCTGCTCCGACTCTTGCTCATCCCCTACACCCTCGGTGTTGTCCACCCCATCACCTGACTAGTCCTCAACATGTTAGCAGTAATATCATGATCGAGCCAGAGTGTGCGGATTGACAACCCAGGATTGTTGCAGAAAAATTTCTTGAAGAACTCCTCCTCACAGTTGGTGGCGTAACTATTTTGATTTTGTCCATTTCTTCGGAAACTTTAAACTTGGCCACTGCCTGCTCCCGGGCTTTTGCAAGATTGGCTTCCCAAGCCGCCTTCACTCGACAAAATTCCTTGTAATGTCGAACTCAGTCCTTATCGTCCGCATCACCTTTGCTTGAAGCTCAGCCCTCAATTCCTCCTTGGCAGCCGCAGCCTCCTGCACCTTGCGTCTCTCGGCCTCCAGTTGCCTAGATAGGTCGGAGGCACGCTTGATAGCCCTGTCAGCCTCCTGAAGCTTGGGTGCCAACTCTTCTTACTTCCTCTTGAGCTTCTCTTTGTCCTTCCTGGCCAAGACTACCCTCATCTGCGCCATGGAAAACTACAGATAAATCTCGCCGAGAGCCTGCACATAACTCGTGATTAAACCTAAATACACTCGATCCATAATATCAACCTTGAAATAAAATATCCACTTACATTGGTGAGCAGCATGAGTGCTTTCACCATCTTCTCGTCGGTCGTCTTGTATTTCACCCAAGCCAGGTCGTCCAACAGGATGGAGGCCCCCTAAAAGATGTCGTTCAGCAACGGCACCATCTGCCTCGGGTAACAAAGGATGGCCTAAGGGTCAAAGGAGTCACTGGCCGACTCCCCCTCGGTGAACAACCTAAGGTTCACATCCCCGTGCCTCTTCAGCATTACGAGTATCCTCATGTTTAGCCGAGGGAGGGACTGGGGAATTATGAAGCTAGAGGTCGGCATAGTTCTCTCACCGCCGAGCGTCGCCTGTGCTGTCAAGACTATCTCGACCTCCGTCTGTGCCATTTCCTGTTCCGGGTCAGGGGAGAGCACCCGCTCACCCTCGACCTCCGTCTGTGGCTTCTTCAGAGTCCGAGCTGGGCTCTTCGCCCTTGGCTTTGGTACTCGGTCTTGTTTCGAGCGGTCAGACTGCTCCCCCTGCCCTTTGTCCTATCGGTCCCTCTTCCTCTTTAGCATTAGCTCCAAACGTTGAGTCGTCTTCCCAAGTGATGTCGACTTCCTCTTAGTCTGATCATCCTTCATCTTGAATGCTAGACAATCCTTGTAAATCCTAATATTGAGGTGCTTCGGAACTACATCAACAAGAACATATCAGCAAGGAAAACATAAACTCAAAACAACCTACTCAGTCAATCTTGGTGTCAATTAGGCCGGCCTTGTGCTGAAAACCTGGAGTCGAATGAGTTATCGGTTACGTTCTAAGTCGTCCAGGCTCGTCCTCATTTCCTGAATGATTTCTTTCTCTTCCATCGAAATCTCATCGTGGGGAAACAAACATGCACACCGAGCACCAAGTCGGTACAAACATGGACACTTGACAAAAATGAAAACATAGTACAACAAGTCTTTCCTACACCACGATGCCACACCTTTCGTCTAGAACTTGCTCAGTACAGTACACCCCTCGGTATTCCCCTCCCAGTCCCGACTGGTCAGAGAAAATTTTGTCTCATACGATTTCTGAGAGGTCGGTAGTTTGAGAATGAACTAGCCTCGCTTGCTCTTCTTAAGGTCCCGCATGAAGACCCACCCCGTGCTCTGTTGTTGGAACCCGAACTCATACAAGTACATAAGTTGGGCATAAGTCGGATCTAGTTGCTCAACCCAGTTGAAGGCCGTATAGAGGGAGCAGAGCACAATCCAGACATTAGGCTTGAGCTAACCGAGTGTTACCCTCATCTTCTTCACTATCCACCACAACCAAGGGTGCAGCGGTAGTGTCAAGGCCCACCCCTAATCCACGGGGATTAAGGGCTAAACCCTGCTCCCGTCTAACTTACGCATGACACGAAGGTTAAACAAACGTCCAACCTCCATGTGACACGTAAGTCGGACAAGGGATTGTCGATCGAACCATCCTCAAAGTATCCGGACTTCACCGCATACGTCGAAACTACTATGGATCTCGGGGTGATGTCTCCGTCATTCTCGACCAACAACCCGTACCACAACAACCTGGAGGGTATCAAAAACACGAAAAGACTGTGAGTGGACAAAAATAAGAGTTATAAGTTAAAAAAACAAACAGTTCAATAAAACAATTACATTTATACCCTCCACGCAAAAACCAATGCATACATATCAAGTCAAGTCATGAAATCACTCATATCAAAAACCATCATTGAAAAACCATTTGAAAACCCGTATTATCCAGGCCTCAGCCTCAAATCACAATTCAATCTCAAATCCGGGAACTCAGTCCCAAAACTCTTCAAATCCACTTCATCCGGGCTATTGCCCAAACTAGCAGAAAACCAGTGAAAAACCAGTGAAAATATCGATTATACAAGTTTACTGGATCTCAAGTGCGCCCGAGTCTTTAAACTCAAAACACAATGCGCAATTAGCCAGGCCTTCCCGGGATATCAGAGTCTTAAAACTCAAAACACAATCACAGGCCTCGGGGGGATGACACCACAACTGTGACTCCACTTTTCTTCGGGATTACTTGGACTGGTGAGACCCATTTGCTGTCTGAAATTGGGTAGATGACACCACAATCCAAGAGTTTGATGACCTCTTGTTTCACGACTTCCATCATCAGAGGATGGAGGCGACGTTGGGCTTCGCGAGAGGGCTTTGCATCATCTTCTAGTAAGATTCGATGCACACAGGTTGTAGGGCTGATTCTCTTGATATCTGACAGATTCCATCCAATGGTTGTCTTGTACTTCGTCAAGACCTGTATCAATCTATCGTCCTATGACTCGGTTAGTGCAGAAGACACTATGACGGGCAGAGTGTCGTCCGGGCCAAGATAGGCATACTTCAGGTGGTCAGGCAAAAACTTTGAGCTCGAGAATGGGGGCCTGAATCACTGAAGGAGGAGTGGCATTAGTACTAATTGGAAGTGAAGAGGGTACCTGATGATTCACCATTCTGGGGGTCTCATTTAGCATCATGACTTCATCCCAAATTCGAGGTTCTAGTTCGTAATCCGTATCCTCAACCAAGGCGTCCCCTGATTGCGTTAGGCCAACTCCTTCTTGGATTATCATGTTGAGTGTATCTTCTCGAATTGAATCAAGATGTTTCTCTGCGAGAGAAGTGCACACGTCAATAGGAAAAGTAGTATGAGTTGTGGAACTAGGGTACCTCATGGCATCAAAAATGTTGAAGCCAATTTCCTCTCTGTCTACTTCCATAGTTAATGTTCCATTGAACACATCAATCTTTGTCTTGGAAGTTCTCATGAATGGTCTTCCCAACAGCATTAGTGGAGCTTGATTCGTAGGGGAATCCTCCATTTCTAGGACATAAAAGTCAGCGGGGAAGATGAGCTGGTTAACCTGCACAAGAACATCTTCGACGTATCCCTTAGGATACACATTAGAGCGATCGGCTAACTGAATGATAACATCGTCATGCTGTAATTTACCTAGACCTAGGGCAACATATAGTGAATATGGCATAACATTAATGGATGCTCCTAAGTCTAGCATGACTTTATCAAATGACTTGTTACCAATCACTCAGGGAACAGAAAAACTCCCTGGATCCTTCAACTTTGGGGGTAGCCAACGCTGGATTACAGCAGAAACTGTTTCACTCACCATCACAACCTCCTTCTCCCTCGTCTGGCGCCTTGGAGTGCATAACTCTTTCAGAAATTTTGCATATTTCGGCACTTGTTTGATGCACTTGATCAAGGGCATGTTGATTTGCACCCTTTTGAAGATCTCCAAGATTTCCTCATCAGATTCATTCTTCTTAGATTTGGAAAGCCTACTTGGAAATGGTGCATGCACAAACGGGGAATTAGTAACAACCGAACTTGAAAGGATTGGGTTATTACCTTGTGTGTGGGTAGGTTGAACTGGCGGTTGTGTCGTGGTGGTCTTAGTTGCCACCTTGTGCTTTTCAGCCTCAGAAACGGCTGGATCGGGCTCTATTTCTCCGAGCACTTTACCACTTCGAGTGGTGATTGCATTGGATTTAGGTCTTACATTTAGGTTGGGTGTAGGTTGACGTGGAAGCACCCCGCTAGCTTGGATCTTACCCATGAAGTCCACGACCTTGCCCATTTGGTCCTTGAGATCAGCGATGTCTTTTTGTTGATTTTGTTGACCTGTGACAAGAGCCTGAGTTGACGCCATTAGTGTTTGCTGCCCTTGGGAAAGAGCAGCCAGCATTTTATCATAATCAGAATTAGAAGATGAAGAAGTATGATTATTTGCATGATTATGAGAAAAGTTAGAAAATGGGACCGGGGGCCTTGGTTGCCATGTGGGCCTTGGGAACTGGTCTGGGACACGGTTTGGCCCGGTCGACATGTGCTGAGGGTTTAGGACATTGTTCGGATCTCTCCAACTGTAACCTTGGGTCCTTGGTCCTCCTTGAAAGCCTCCAATGGTGTGTGCCATTTCAGTTCCGGAGTCTTCCTCCCTTGCAGTGTAGGGACATTGTTCCTCAAGATAGCCTTGAGAGCATATAGAACAAACTGGAGCTACCTGTTTCTTTAGTTCAAGCATATTTGAAAGCATAGAGGTGATCTTATCTAACTTTGAATCATTTATAGCATGGGAACTTACCTCCTGTACCTTTCTAGAAATAGGATCAGCACCTTCGTATTGTGCATCATTAAGTGCACGGCTTTCAAGTAGTGCACGACCATCTACTAGGCTCCGAGTTAAGAAACTTCCATTAGCTGCAGCATCGAGCAGTCCTGTATCCCAACCTTTGAGTCCTTCGTAAAAGTAGGTTAAAAGATAGCCTTCTGTGATCCCGTGAGTAGGGCATAAAGCACAAAGTTCCTTAAACCTATCGTAGTACTGGCTGAAATTCTCATCATGTTCTTTCTGCTTGATTCCAGTGATCTCTTTTCTTAAGACCGTAATCTTTGAGGCAGGGAAATACATGATAAGAAACTCCTGAACCAACTTCTCCCAAGAGTCAATATGATTGGGTGGGAGACCCAAAAGCCATACCCGTGCTCTTTCTTCCAAGGACAACGGGAAAGCTTTCAGCTTTATGATTTCCAAGTCCGCATCATCCGGACACATACTACTAATGATGAATTGGAACTTCGTTAAGTGTTTGTGTGGATCTTCATTTCTGATTCCACGGAACTTGGGTAGTTGATGAAGGACTCCACTCTTAAGCTCAATATCTTTCTTGTTGGTTCGAGGCTCGGGATACTGGATGCAGAAGTCTGTAGTGCCATTTGTGTTTGCACATGTCTGCTCCCGGATACTCAGGTTTCGTGCCATGGTTATCGGTGTTCCGAAAATCTATTCTTCTTCTGAATTACTCTTCTCACTTTTGGGCTCACCGAATATTGGGGATGGAGGTTCGGACGAACCGGTTTGCTTAAGTGCGTCTCTGAATGTCGCGTTGCTTGGTGAGATGTCAAGTTGTCTTCTCAGCCGATCAAGCTTAGATTGATGAGCACGCATTCATAAGTTCGTACCTCTATTAAAACAAAACTCTAAGTTAGAAGGCAAGTATACACAAGAAGAGATAATAAGAGTAAGATAGTAGAGATTTGCATAAAGTATCACATAAATGGAAACCAGAATTAACAAAAAGTTACGTTAATGGAAAGAAAATGCACAAGTTCCAAATGCAAACTAATAATGCAATAAGTAGAGTTTTAGAGTGTCATGAATAACTTTCCCCTTCCGCTTCTCATAGTACTTTCCTGGGCGTACGGCATGCGCGTACTGATAACCACTATTCCACCATTTAACATTAATCATGGCCAGTTGAGATAGATGTAACGCGAGAAGTAAGGATAATTTCAAGAGCACCCCGAGGCTAGCTTGGCATATACTCCATTGGTGTTCCCTTTCTTAATCCAAAACTTGTCACCAATCATAACTCTCCTAGACACCATAATCAATCCAAATGACGATTTAGAGAATTACCAAACCCTAGTGTTTACAAACTCCGCCCCAACCTCATGTCCATAGATTCGAGTCTATGGTGTGTGGTGATGAAATCCACACATCATGAAGGGTTAAGGAGAAAGTAAATAAGAGGGGCACTACCTGTTCCCGAAAGTAAGATTTTGAAGAAAAATTGGCTAAGAGATTCATGCAACTCTAAAACAGTTAATAGGAAACAATATTTACACTTTAGGAAATTCAAAGATGAATAAAGTCTCTTACTCTTTTTTAATTTTTTTTCAAAAATGTTAATTATTATTATTTTTTAATTATTATTTTTTCTATTTTTTTTTATTTATTCCGAATTTTTTTTTCATTTAAAATTTAAATTTAAATTTTATCAAGACATAACCAAATAAATAATTACATAAGCATAAAATAAGTGTAATCAAAAAGTTAATGGAATAAAATTAGTGGAATAAAAAGTTAATGGAATAAAGTTAGTGGAATAAAAAGTTAATGGAATAAAGTTAGTGGAATAAAAAGTTAGTGGAATAAAAAGTTAATGGAATAAAGTTAGTGGAATAAAAAGTTAATGGAATAAAGTTAGTGGAATAAAAATTTAATGGAATAAAGTTAAAGTTAATAGAATAAAGTTAAAGTTAATGGACTAAAGTGTAAAGAAAAAAAAATGAATAAATAAATAATAAAAGTAAGGAAAAGTGAATATGTATAATATGCATTTATGACAAATACAAATAAACTTAAATTATGAACAAGTATGATAGAATTTTAAATTTACATAAACAATTTGAATATGAACAAATATATAAAAAAAAAATTGTGAACATTTATGAACAAGTATAAATTAGAAACTATGAATAATGAAAGTATGAACATTATAAACAAAAATAATAAGAACAATAATAAGTAGGATAAATAAAATATAAACAAGTAAGTAAATGTTATAAACAAATATAATATTAACAAAAGTAAAATTTATAAACAAGTATAATATGCACAATTTATATACATACACTAACAAATTAAAAATAATTTTCAATTTCCCCGGCAACGGCGCCAAAAATTGACTACGCCCAAACTACGCATTAAATTAAACATGTAATTCGAGTGTTATGCAATTCAAACCCTTTTTGTGTAAATGTAGTATTGATAAATAGGGATCGTTCTTAACCGGGGAAATTAGGGACATTAATAATGTGTTAGTGGGAGATGAATAAAAGAATAATGAATTAAATAATTAAATAATCAAAGAATTAAATAATCAAAAAATTAACAATTTAAAGAATTAATGACTTAAAGAATAAAAGAATAGAGAATTAAATAATTAAAGAATTAAAGAATTAACTAATCAAAGAATGAATAAATTAAAGAGTAAAGGAATAAAAGAATAAAGAAATGAAAGAATCAAAGACTAATAAACTAAAAGTATGAAAGAATAAAAGAATAAAAGAATAAAGAATAAAAAGTAAAAGAATAAAAGAATAAAGAATAAAAAGAGGGTTTTGAAAAGGTTTCTGATTATGTAAATAAGTAAAAGCATAGATACACTAATTTTACTTCTATTCTAATTCATGTACAAGTGATCTTCTTAAAACACAAATCTTACCAACACTCTAATAATTGCAAATATTAAAACAATCACGAAATTTTACCTTAATCGTCTTAATTACCTTCATACATTTTTCAATACTATAAATGCACCGACAATGGACAACACTTACAATATGATTCACCTTTTGTTTTTGACTGAATGCGCCGACAGCGATCAACATTAAGTCTATTCAATTCTACTTTAAATGCACCGACAGCGGATAAAACACTTAACATTGAATTGAAGTATGAAGCACTAAAATGTATAAAATAACTAAAATTCATAAAGTAAGACACATGGAGATTGCATTTAACACTTACAAATATTAGTAAGAAAAACCTCACATATATTGAACTATAATCAAAACCAATAACAAAAATGAGAGTTTGAGTAAATGGAGAGTAATTGTTACACTTTCGAGATGGATGAAAACAATGGATTGTTATTCATATGATTCTCCGACAGCGGACGGAACCTTATGAAGATGGAGGAAATAAACTTGGGAAATATGGACTCAAACTCTAAACTTTGTATTGGAGATACTTTGCCAAAGTTTCTCTCAAAGAAGGCTCAAATGTGTGCCTCAAAGAAGGTCTGTTTCAACAAATGAATTGAAACCCTATTTATAGGTGGAGAAAGCTACCAAAAATAATATAAAAATACAATAAAAAATGTGGAATAATGGAATGATGAGTAATAAAGATTTGTGATGATGTTTAGAAGTGGTTTGAGTTGTAAAGTTGCACAACTGGGTTGGAAAGTGGCTTGGAAAGTGGCTGGAAATTGAGTGGAATCTGCTGGAAAGAATTCAGCAGAGAGCAGCTGAAAATAACTCCCAGAATTCGGTAGGCTGCTGCTGAAGGGGCGGCTGGGAGTTCAGCTGGGATGCGCTGAAGCTGGCTTAAGGAAATTGGCGCGCGTGCGCCGAAGAAGAGCCTTGGCGCTCGGCGGCATGCTGCAGAGGACTGGGATGAAGGCTGCTGTTTGCGGATTGGGCCTGGAGCGAGCTGGGCCGCACGGGCCTGGGCTGCAACGCCTGTGGGCTGGAACGGCTGGGCTGCATGCGAGCCGGATTTTCTTAGAAATGGGTTGGGTTGCTAATCTGGGATCAGAATTTAATTGGGCTGAAAAACAAATAATTAATTAATTTAATTTATAACTAAATTAATTATTCCACCGAAATTCGTCCATATTTTATTCGTTATAATTCCGATCGAGATGATTTTTTCGCCAAAATGCTCCAAATTACAACCTTTATTTATCTAAACATAAAAATCACAAAATAATTTATTTTATCAATTTATTTAATATTTTAATATTAAAAGTCAAGTATAAAGGGTATAAAATAATATAAAATAATGCTTATTTAACGTCCTATCATCCCTCCGTCAATCAATCCGAGTCTTTAAACTCAAAACCAGATCCAGTGGGTTTTCTCTTTTCTTTCCGGGTCTTTAAACCAAAAACCATTTTTCAATCAACAATGAAAACCACAGAAAATCCTTCTCCGAATTCGCAACAATGATTCCGTAAGCTAGCATCCGGAACCATCATCCCGAACCCAAATCCAGTCTCCCTTTCCAAAATTCAAAACCAAATCCGAAATCCAGTTTAAAAATCGAAATCTAATCATTAAAACCATCGTCAAATCACAAGAGAAATCAGAACCTCGTAAAACGTGAAATTCCGTAATTTCCTCGAAAAACATGCAAAACCGTAAACCATCAAGATCATAAATCAAATCATAGAATCAAGTATAAAAACATATTAAAACATATATGCATGCATCAAGTGTTAGAAAGCAAAGTCCACTCACAAACCATTCCGACGTCGCCTCGATACGCGCGCACTTACACCATTCCCGGCCAGTTTGCTATCCTCGGCTTTCCCGAACCTGTCCAAAACCCATAACGAGGTCACTAACTACTTCACAAAAGTCCTACTCAAGTCCCATAATTTTCCCGTATTTTTAACTATTTTTAACCGAGCCCTAAAACCTTCGGAAAACCCGAAACATATCGAGACGATATCCGATTGATTTGAAACTAGCGCCAAAATGTTCGTTACCTCGAATACTTTAAAAGTCATGTTGGAAGATTTCCCAAACTACCCCTCACGTGCCCCCACGCGCGTCTGGAAGTTTCTGCGCATGAAACCCACGCGCGTGAACAATGTCACCCCCTACCTCTGGTGAACCGGTCTGGTCCGGTTCATTGTCATCCAGTCCAGCCGTGAACCGGCGTGGGCGGTTTTCGTCCAATTCTTGTCCGTTTTAAGTCCTACTTAGCCTATTGGTTTCGTCCTTTAATTTATAACAGATTTACCTAACAAAATCGTGACATAAAGCCCTTAATCCTTACTTTCCAAGCTTGAACCGAAACTCAGAAAAGGACGATTTTGGATTCCAGCCACCCGTCGTCCTTCCAGCCACGAGTTCGAGTTCTAAACCTGGACAGTGACTTCCTGAAGCTGTTAGTGTCAACAAAAACACTCAACCAGTTGTCAAAACTCACGACTTTAACCTGGAACATTTCGGGAAAAACACGGGACCTGAGAACCTTACCCATTTCTGCTCACCGTCGTGAGCTCCGCCGTGGCCCTGACCATCCTAGCATCTCTCCTCCGGCTCCTAAACAGTTCCTCAGACCCAGGTAGCTCGATTTGATCGCTTGTGTTTGCACCACGACTTCGACTCCCTCTCTGTTTCACTGAGCTTCTGCTCACCACACACACACAGTCACACTTCAACCTTCACTAAACCACGATCAAACACTCACTCAATCACCCTTGATCACTCACTCAAGCCAACACACACTCACACTGAACACTGATCGATTCCTCCTCTCTGTTCGTCAGTCTCTGTTTTTCTCTCTTCGCACAAACACGACTCACACACACAGCCCGTTTAAAATCACACCGTGCACCCTAGAACCCACTAGACCACCACCACGTGTCCAAACCCCATGGTCCCAACTCAAAAATATCCAAGGAACACTGCACACTTGTCCTCATCAGATTGCACAATTCCCAAGGCACCAAAAAGACCAAAATGCCCCTGCTTGTTCAAATTACCATTTTGCCCTTCGCCGTTCTAGACCCGTAACTTACTCGTCCTACGTCCGATGAACGCATGCCACCTGTCGTTGAATTCAGGACGACGAGACCTACCTAACGATCCTTGTTCTACGTGTAAAAACCCTGTCGTGCGAAAAGTCAACTTTTCCCCCTTCGTTTAACCAAATTACGGTCATACCCTCAACCTTCCGAACATCACAAATTCCTCCTTGGATGTCGGAATCGGACGTGCCACCTGTCTACGGACTCGTGACGTCCCAAATGACGTCACAGTCATTGGTCAATACCCAATTGACCGCCCGAATTAAAAGTCAACTTTTTGCCCAGTTTAGGGGCAAAATTGTCATACTACGCCTAATGTCCAAAAGTAACCAACTAACCACCGATTAACTCAGCTAAGTCGTCACTAATCACTTCGCTAATCCCGACTCCCAGGACGGGTCGTTACAGATAGCCTCACCCCGTGGTACATCAGCTCAGTATAGAATAATGTCATACCGGTTGGAGGGTTAATCGGTCTCTCGTCCTTTTTCGATAACTGGGTGACCACCGACTTCGGTACCCCAAATTTTGTCCTCATCTTCATCAGACCCCTCTCGTTCTCCTTATTCACCATTTCATCCACGGTGAAGATGACCCGTTATATTGGCACCGCATCCAACACCAACCCATCACTAGCCGACTTCCCTTTGGTCATCCGTACCACCCTCTTCTGTCGACCATGAGTTAACTTCAGTTCTTTTGGTACATCTACCTGCACTACCATCCCGGCATCTACCAAGATGCTACCACTGCCCGTTCGATCGACCACTTTCACTTCGGTTACTGGCTCATTGGCAGGACCCATCCTGATTATCGCCTCGATAACCGGGAAGAATCCTGCTCCCGTCTGACAATTGAACACAAACAACCAAAATAACCACACAAAAATACATTACACGTACTGTTAGACCAGGGAGAAAGTACGATACAACCAACGGTACAACCGGTCAACAGTATCACAGAGCATGGTTACAAAACAAGAAAAGGATAAAACCCTACTCTGTGAACTAACTACACCACAACGGGAAAAGTTTATGCCTTTGCATCTGCCTCTGCGTCAACGTTAGCCCCCAAAACTTGTACCACGACTTGTAGAGTATTAAAACAGAAAAGTGTGAGTGGACTAAAAAAATGGTTATGGAAAACATTTTAAAGAAATCAGGGTTCACCCTCCAGTTTCAAAACACGCATGCATAACTAAGTATCCGAAAAACACTTATATAAACCGTATGAAAACCGTTATAGTAGATAACTATAAAACCGAATGTAACATCAACGAATGAAATCTGCTGGATCCATCCGAGTCTTTAAACTCATATATCAGGCCTTCCTGGGATATCAACGAGTCTTTAAACGCAAAACACAATCAATAGGCCTCGGGGGACATCACAGTAACTGAGTCTTTAAACTCAATATGTCTCAATCAAGGGCCCTCCCCCGTCATAACTTAACCGGGTCTTTAAACCCAAAACCAGATCCAGCAATTGTACCGGGTCTTTAAACCCAAAATCATGTGTAAATCATAACAAATTCAAGATCCATCGTGATCCAAATTCCAAAACCAATTCGAAATCATATTTTATCAAAATAGGACTTATGTCTGAATTCACGATCAAGTCCCGAATCTTACTCACAAATCATAATCAAATCATCATTAAAATGTAATATGCACAAATCGAATAAAATCACTCACCAAACCATCATCAAAGTATTGGAGAAACCATAGTCTCGAAATACGTAAAATACGATAAATCACATCGAAAAACGTGCAATCACGTAAAGCAGAAATATCATAAATGTAATAATAAAATCATATATAGAAACATAAGACAAGTGAGTAAAAACAGTTATGAATGCTCGGTTAGAAATCAAAAGTCCACTAACGAAGTTTGAACGCGTCAATTGCGTCCCGTACGCTCCTCGGTTGCCTTGGGAATGTTCTAGCCTGTCAAAGATCACAATTTGGGTCACAAACACGTTCATTAAGCTAATAATAATTTCCTCAATTTTTCGGGATTTTTCGACGTAATTAAATTAAAATCCTAAACCTTCGAACTCTCCAAACTATCCTGAACGACGTCCGATCGACTCTAAATTTAATTCAAAATGTTCGTTACATTAAAAGGATCAAATCACATGTTCACCGTGAACAGAGATATGGCCTCAAGCGCCCTCACGCGTTACCCAAAGTGGCTGCGCGTGAAAGCCACACACCCTGCACAGTAAGCTACATTGTCGTCTTCTCTACCCGACTCACTGCTAACGGGTCACAAACCCGCGACACAACCCGGTTCAATCTCCTACAATTCCAACTTATTTCTTTTAATTCTTCCACCGAAATCCATCCATGCTATCTTAATTTAAGTTCTCCATCCTTAATTACACACATCAAGCTCTAAATCCATCATTTCTCTAATGAACAATCAAACGAGTTTAACTTTCTAATCTCACTCAAATCGACTCAGTTTTCAAATTAATTGATACAAAAGTATCTTAAGACTTAAATAGACGTTATACCATAACTAATTTCACAAATCCTTACCTGTAGGTAGTCGTCCTCAACCTCGAAATTTTCCAGAAACTGGAACTTCAGTTCTTGGCCAAACCACGATCAAAGTCCTTCGATTTTTGTATGGTTGAAGTCGAAATGAGCTCAGAAAGCTGTTTTTAATCTCTATTTAGCTCCTCTCAACTAACAAATCAAACTTCGAATTTTCCCTCCATTTTCCAGTTTTCACGATTTCTGGGGTTTTCTCTCTGGTTTCCCATTTTTCCTCTCCAAAATGGTTTCTTAATGACTTCTAGTTCTCTGTTTTCAATCCCCTCATCACAGTAACCCATGGGAATCTCTCAGTCCCTCTGTCAGTGTTTCCCTCAAATAGCCCAAAATCAAAAAAAATTCCCACTCGTGCTCTGTTCTTCACAGTACACACAGCACGCCTAGCATGCTTGTGCTTCCACTCAGCCCAAAACTGCCACTAATCCAGCCTTTCTTAGTGACAATTGTCACTTACATTGTTAAACAATTCCCTCAAAGATCCACTCACGGCTGTTTCAAATTGCACCCTTGAAATTACCATTTTGCCCTTCCTTCACATAATTACCAAAATGCCCTTCCTCGTTTTAAAATCGTAACTTTTCGTCCGAGGTCCGTTTTCAGCGTGCCGCCTGCGTACGGATTCAGGGCATCGAGACCTACCTAACGGTTCTCGAATTGTGTGAAAAATAGTGGTCGAGCAAAAAGTCAACAATTTCCCCCTTTTTTGCCCTAATTACGAAAATACCCTTGAACTTCCGAACGTCATAACTTCTTCCCTGACCGTCGGAATCGGACGTGTCACCTGTCTACAGACTCGTGACGTCCCGAACTACGTTAAAGTCATTGACCAATGTCCGTTCGACCTGCCAAGAAAAAAGTCAACATTTGACCAAACTATTCACAAGGGTAAAAACGTCATTTTATTTATCATTTTACAAGTTTACATCCTTTGAGTTTCCGGGGCGTTGCACTCATCCTTTTGGCCAGAACCCTCGGCCACCTTATGGGCTGGCCACGTTTTATCTTCAACATTGGCTGAGCTAGCCTCGTCCGCACTCCCCAACAGGGGAATGAAAACCTTCACGCAACTATCTGATGACTCTCCAGTCTCCGAGTCATAGCACCTCCCTTCCACCCCCGAGTTACTATCCTCGGACATCTACAAGAAAATGGGTGAAACACAACTTAGAGACCGACTCAGATCCCGGAAGATCTAGCCACAAACTTCATCAAGTTCATGCCCAGTTCTTCACCCACTACTAGTTTAATCTACCAAATTCTGGGACAGAGATGCTTACCGTGTTTTTTTGCAACGGGGTTATGGATCGGAAATCGTACCACCGTGAGCACCGTCGCCGAAAGCTGATTGGAAATTTCCTATTCACTTTGACAGAGTTTTGCCCACTTTTCCAAAACACAAGTGAGGAATCGGTGGAGGGCTTCCCCTATTTATAGAGTTCGACACCGATTATGAGGCGTCACCACCCTCAGTGGCAGACACGTGTCACGAACCATACATATCCGACTGACACGTGTAACACATCCAGCTGAGGAAGACTAATTGTCCCTCCCACATCTTCTTTCACCAGACGACCCTACCCATCTCACCTAGCTATCAGGACCTCGCTGAGACATGCACATCGCTCGGCACCGCCAACGCAACCACGGACCTACGGCATATCGAGCCAGACACACCGCTCGACGGACACCGACCTACTGCGGAAACAGACCCTTCCACCAATAACCGAGCTCCAACCTCAAGTGCCCCACCGAGCGCCCCCCTCCCTTCCCCACCCCCCCCCCCCCCCCCCCCCCCCCCCCCCCTAAGGCTACCCACTTGTCACGTTGAGACATCTACGATGACTGACTTATAAACCTCCACCGAGTCCCATTCTCAGGCATCCTACTAACATGCCGCTCCTTTCACATGACCGAGCCAAGCTCGGCGGTGCTCGGGGGACTCTCTCCAAGGGACTTGAGGGACTACATGTATACTCCCCACTGAGTCTGGGAGAGTGAGACAAGTCCCCAACTAAGAAATTACACCTCAATCAAGAACTTGGGAGACTTCTGTTGACACCATATCTTACTAGACTTACTGGACCGTATACCTACAAGCCTAAGTACCAAACAAGGCCCACACCCATGATACTTACATAGTCCCGACATTGGGCCCAAAACGGGATGACACATGGAAGCCTCTCCACACTCGATCTGTGTAACACGTGTTAGCACGTAAATCAAGGAGCATTTGTCCCACGTCGAAATTATGGAAATTGAACATCCCACTTACCCCATACATAAGGGGTACACATTTTCCAATAAAAGTAACAAAATATTTAATATTCACCATTATTCTGCCAAACTTACCATTTACCGTTTTCTCTTACGAACAAAGTTACTAACTTAACTGTCTGACTATTGGAGAACCTTAAGCCGGCACCACACCAGTGCCCGTGCTAACAGAAGACCCATTACTCTTTTAGTTGACAGGTTATCGAGGAAGGGAACGCGTAATTTGGTGATTGAACGACGAGTAATCGACGGTTGAAACATTTATTGTTTCAACACATGTTATAATTTCACAAAACTTTAGACATATTGAAAGTTAGTACAAACTTAAATCATAATTTGTTCACAATTCAAAATTTTAAATTATTAAATATAAAATCATCATATAAATTAAAATTTTTAATAATCAATAAAATTGAGGGGATGGAAAACTTACATTTTACATTTAATTTTCTTTATTCTATAAATAATAATAAATTCATGAAACATAGGTATGAAATATAGTTAGCACAAGATTGATATGGCTGATAATTTTATAATATTTAGATTACGTTGTGTGAGACTGAGATGCATGAAAAGATTTCATGATCTTTCCTTTGCTCCAATTTCTAATTCGAAATGAAAGGAGAAGGTTTGAAGTGAGATCTCAAGTCCATAGAGAAGCACATCACCATGTGGATTTTTGTTTGTCACAAGTGAGAGAAAAGCCAGGCCCATCTGCAAAGGACGCAGCGCCTTATGTGCCGGACTGCCAGTCAATTAACGGCCCATATTAGCTGCCCGTTGGATTACAACAATCATAACGCCTTGTTTCGTTTAACCTATTAACCTAAAGTAACCACATCTACATGCCCAAATAGGGAAGTCGACACAAGGGTTGGATCATCAAGGCATTTTCCCTTTCATCAACGTTAAGATGCCCCATTTTTTGCATAAAGGTCAACACAATTTCAAATACAAAACTAAAGCAGATAAGAGTCCAGCAAGAAACCCTTTCCAGAGTTACCAAATGCTTCAAATGGCTCTAATGCATTTAAACTTCCACCACACTGACCATAACCGGTGATCATCGAAGTCCACGACAATGTACAGCTCAAATGTTTTAACCGTCTGAAAACTCATCTATGAAGCCGGCTGAAAGTGTTGGCACTGCAGGCAAACATGCCATCGGGAACACTACATCGTCATGTGGTACAAACAAAAAAAATACCCTGAGGAGATGAAGCTCATTACCCAAGTCCAAATTATTATCACTTCAATCTGGCAGCTATTCAACACATAAAATTCAGAAAGCTGGCCAGTAGCCAAAAACCATTGTGGGTGAAAAATGCAACATGTTTCAACAAAGAGAACCCTAAAAAGCATATCAGGTAGGCCATTGATATAAGGGACAAAGTTCAGAGAAAAGTTTACAAACCTGCAATCATGCCTCTCTCTGAAACCAAGTGACCTATCCAAGCTCTCTTTACCTTCATTTTCTGCACACCATCAGTTTCACGTACACGCCAGAGGCAAAGGGAGTCTGCACAAACATTGCTTTAACGTTTATTCATTGCATCGCAGTTTCTCCCTGCCTAGTAAACCATACATCAACATAGTACTTACTGCATTGCAAGATACATGATACACTCTCACTTGTGCACAAACAGAAAGAGCTCAAAATTTGGCTCCATCATAATAAGATTGAGTTTAAACTGATATTTAAGAAGCAAAGTTCTAACATATAAGAAAATACAAAGATTTAATTTACTAAACTGAAGTAAGAAGGTTGTCCTGCTGCTAACAATGGCCTACACATGGGACGAAACGCACTTTGTAATACAACGTATCAGTCTCCCTCATATACCCAAAACCTTTGTGACCCAGATACAATTGTTACAACACAGTTGAGATGGGTCAGTTCTCCTGAGTCCAGATCTTCACGGTTTTGTCATTCCCAAGTGCACCAGATGCGATTATATTCTTAGTGGGGTGACACGATACTGATATAACAGTATCAGTGTGACCTTCCAATTTCTGAACTATCTTCCTGCTTTGCAATTCCCATAAGTATAAGCAATTATCTTCGGAGCCACTTACAATGTACTTCCCATTTGTCACAGAAAAAGTGGAAGAAATGCAGAATCTTGAGCTCTTGTGACCTGTGTAAGTCTTCAGACATTTCCCAGTTGAAAAGTTCCAAAGCCTCTACAGAAACAACAGAAACTTCCAAATGAGCTGTATACCATACCAATGAAAAGAAACCATCATAGAAAGAAAACTGGAGCAAGAAACTTAAATGTCAGTAAGGTAAATAAATATAATGCTTGTCGCCTAACATTCCGTTCTTTATTATCAGTTTTTCTTTAGGGTTGGTTTGGATGAGGAACTTCAAAGTTACCACGGAAATTGGGCAAAAGTTGTTAAAAATGAGGAACTTGAAAGTACCAAGGCAAATGATACGAAGCGAGGCATATATATAGGATTTGTAAGTTACACCTATGGAGGTGTTACTTTGGAAAGTCCCTTGTTTACTGGTTTGTTATGCTCATGAGGTGCATGTACTTCCTTACAACGTCCATCTTTTTGCTTTTTATTGCCCAACCACCTACTTACAATGCCCATATTTTTTAATTTTTAGTGTATGTTAGTAATGTAGTATAAATTCCATGGAACTATGAAGTTCCTCATCCAAATGCACCCTAAAGAACATGAAGAGCAGAAAAAGCAGGATTGAGAAGAAGAAAAAAACAAGGTAAGATACAGAGAAAGGAATAAAAAAAACTTTTTTTTGAGATACCATCATTCAAAGAGGACAGTAAACAAAATTCAAATTATTTTACATGCTTACCGAATGAGCACATTATAATAAACAGTTCAGTTCAGCGCATAGTTTTTAACATAGTTGGATGCTCTTCTACGTATTTTTATGCATACAACATCATAACCAAAAGATAAACCCAGTTGTAAGTTTTCAAATCATGCACATATAAAAAATCAAAACAATTACAATATGAATGGACAGAAAACAAAGGGCCAAATTGAGACCACGATCAAAGCACGACAAAAAATTAGGCAATAAAGTGAAATGGAATCAATCTAGTGCACTGCTACAGGAAGCACCTATATGCCCTAATAGCATTGAAAAATCTTAGTTTTCCGAATGAAAATTTATTGAAACTGGGATTCAGTTTAAACTACATTGTTCAGAGAAAGAGACGGAAAGCAGTAAACTTAATCTATACATATTGCATCATCCAAAATTATGAATGCAAGCTTGATACTAAATGAGATTCTGCACTGTTAAACCTCCAATAACAAAAGTCTTGTGTGTCAAATGTGGCATCAAATAGATCAGCTGCAACCGACTGACCCAGTTCAAGGTTCCAAAATCAAGTTTCCTAAAGTTTATTTTTTCAGAGCTAATTATCAGAAATTTTGCTTATATGTTATGACACCCTTCAATTAGCAGAGTTGAAGCTGAAATGCAACTGCAGAGGATATTAACAACAATTGTGTATGAAGCTACTCAAAATAACTGACAAGATATGCAGTAATTTAGCTTTTGTTTTTATTCAATAAAACAAAGCAAGCCATTGAAATCAACCAAAGACCAGCAGACAAAGAAGAATGGAGAACTGGGTTTACCAATGTATCATCCAAAGTGCCAACAAGAATGTACTTGCCATTAGGGGCGAACTTAACGAACGAAACCGGGGGATTCTCATCATCGATCAGAGTCTTGGTGCAGTGGCCAGTAGAAGCATCCCAAGTCCTACACAATCCATCATAGCTACTAGAGACAATAACCGAGCCATCCCTATTAAAATCGACGGCAGTGACGGGGTCGGAATGAGCCGGCAAAACCTTCAAGCACTTCCCGGTCTTAACATCCCAAATACGGACCGTTTCGTCGAACGAACCGGAGACAATCATATTGGATTGGGGGTTGAAGTTAGCGCAGAACACGTAGTTGGTGTGGCCATGGAGGGTCTTGATGACTTGGCCAGTGGCAACGTCCCATAGGCGGAGGGTCTTGTCATCGGAGGCGGAGACCATGAAGCGAGAGTCTGACGAGAAGGCGAGATCGGAGACGCCCTGGGAGTGGCCCTCGAAGGTTTGGGAGGCGGAGATGGTGGGAGTAGAAATGTCATTGGAGAAGGTAAGGGTGTAGGTGCGGATGGTCTTGTCGGCGGAGGAGGAGCCGAGGAGACGGCCGTCGCTGGAAAATTTGACGCCGGAAATGGCGCTCTTGTGGCCCGATAGGGTTTCGCAGAGATTGTAAGGTTTGAAGGACTCCGATGGCTCCTTCGACATTGTCAATCTCCTGTTTGATTTTGATTCAGCTGACTGATTTTGGGGATGTTGGGTTTACGAGGGTCTTAGGGGTTATGTGTGCGTGACTGCGTGAGAGAGATAGAGAGAGGAGAGAGAGAGATAGCTTCGCGCGACTGCGTGAGAGAGAGAGAGAGAGAGAGAGAGAGAGAGAGAGAGAGCTTCGCGCGATGGGGTGGTTTGGAAGGGGTGATGATTGACATGTGAGCTGAACTGCCTAAAGAAAGTGTGATTCACATTAGAGAATAAACTGTTACAAAGACTTTTTATACACAACAGCTATTCTGAGTTATCATAACTAATTATAACTAAGAATATATTAGTAAACAAAAAGTCTAACTAATCTAACAGATTAATAACTAAGTGCTGCCTTTAGCCGCCCTCAAAGTGAAAGGGGGAGAGCACACAGAAAGCTTGTCACGAAGAAAGACATGTCTGGCAGTAGATAAAGGTTTCGTGAAAATGTCTGCAAGCTGATTTGCAGAGGAGACAAATCGAATCTGTAAGAAGCCATGTTTAACCAACTCTCTAGTGAAATGATAATCAACCTCAACATGTTTGGTTCTTGCACTAAAGACAGGATTAGAAGCAAGATGAATGGCTGACTGATTATCACACCAAAGAAGAGGAACAGAAGACAGTTGGAAACCAATGTCTTTGAATAATTTGGAAAGATAAATCAGTTCAGCAGCAGTCAAGGCAATGCCACGATATTCAGCTTCAGTGGAACTGCGAGAGACAGTGGGTTGTTTCTTAGCAGACCAAGAGATTAAATTGGGACCAAGATAGATGCACCAGCCACTGGTAGACCTTCGATCAATGGGACACCCGGCCCAATCAACATCCGTAAAGGCATGCAAATTAAAAGAACCCTTGGTAAACCAAACACCCATATCAAAGTGCCCTTGAGATATCGAAGAATTCTTTTGACAGCACCTAAATGATTAGAGCGAGGCTGATGTAAATGCTAACAGACGAGATTAACTGCATAGGAGAGGTCAGGCCTTGTCCAAGTGAGATACTGAAGGGCTTCAACAGTAGAGCGATAAAAGGTAGCATCAGCAAGAATGTCACCAGAGTTATCCAACTTGATACCATAAAGAAGATGCCATCACTCCATCACTCCATTAAACATGCCATGTGTATTTTATTGAAGATGAATTTTTACTTTTTATCACAAAATACACTTTAAATTCAATTTTGTGTCGAATTGTCCACTGAAATTCCATTTTGGTTCCAAGTTAATTATTTTTCATTAACATTCAAGTTAATCATTTTTTATTAACTTCACTAATTTACGATCAAATATAAGAGCAATTTGGTCATTTGGACAAAAAAAATTAAAAAAATTATTTTAATTAAATTTTTTTTAAAAAGAAAAGTTGCCACCACTACCCAAGCCTTGCCAACTTCTTCATCGTCTTCATCCTCTTACAACCAACAGATTCCTCTACCAAGCATGCATCAAATCTCATCTTAATTCCTCTCACCCTCTCTAATGCTGAGCTCTCAAACTCTGCTTCAGTCTTGTGTCAGAAAGGTTGCCCACCGCCCAAAACATGAGCCTCGCGATAGAACCCACTTAATAGTAATTCCAAGGCTACGAAGCTTTTTTCTTTCAATTGCGGCTTCGATATGGATCCAGTCAAGTCTTATGCCGAGTTATGGATCGGGATCCATGAATCTGGACATTCGTATGCTGATTCCAGATCGGAGCTCGTAAGTCTTAAGGCCTAGATCTCTCACGATCCCAGTATTCTTAGCAAAAATGTAGTTGGAAAGTGGGGTGCTAATATCCCCTTTTTGTGTAAGGTATGTTTCCTATTCCGTGTATGGTTGCTGAGAAAGTGCAGAGAGAATAAAAGAAAATTGAACACTATTTGAGTATGTTTGTCATCTCAGCTGAATACTTACATGAACCACATTATAAATCTGAGATTGAGAAGTTTACGTCCAAACTACTAGTGAATCATTTGTGTTAATCTTCAGAGGTCTAGGGCTTTGAGGATAAACTCCAGCAGCGAATGCAGCAGAGGTCGAAGACCTTTGCAATCGCACTCAAGTATTTCTTTAAAACTTAGCTCTTAGCTGATTGAATCGATACTAGCTCAAGTGGTATTAGGGATAGATGAAATCAATTGTTTGTTTAGATAGAAATTTGGAGATGAATTGATGATTTGAACAAGCAACAACGATTCTAGGAAATCGATGCACACTATGTGTTTGCTGAAATGCTTTCATGAACTTCTCTCTGTTTTCTTTGCAGATATGACTACTAAATTTTCTATTGATTGATTTTGCATTACATTTGTGCGATACATAATGATCTATTTTTCATTAAAACTCACACACACCTCACACACACTCCTTACACTTGACACGATGATGTCATGATAATCCTATTACATGATGCCATCTGTTTAATAGAATCTTGTCAATGAAGTAAAGCATACACACACGCCTTCGATGATGAGAATCTGTTATTCTCACTTCCCCTTATCACATACTGCACTTGAAACTGTTAGGAAACAGAGGAATGATATGTTGTAGCTCCAGTAAGTAAGCTACACATTAACATTCCCTTCTAGACTACTTACTGGTTTAACATTAAGCAATCCCCTTAAGTAGTTGAATCTCACTTTAGGCAGAGCCTTAGTGAATATGTCAACCACTTGATCTTCCGACCTACAGTAGATTAAGTCCACTTCTCAAGATTGCATTGCCTCTCTAATGAAGTGAAACCTTCTGCTAATGTGTTTTGTCTTATGATGGAACACGGGGTTCTTACTCATAACTATTACAGAAGTGTTGTCAAATAATAGAGTAGCTGAGCTAGTTTGCTCCTCACCAAAGTCTTCTAGCACAAGTCTAAGCCACTTTGCTTGAGTTGTAGCTTTAGAAGCACTAACATACTCGACTTTTGTTGTTGACAATGCAACACTGTGTTGTTTTACTGATGCCCATGAAAATACACCTCCACCAAATGAGTAAGCATATCCAGAAGTGCTCCTCATATCATCCATGCTCAGTTTGAGTCACAATACCCAATAGAGTAGCATTTTTTCCTTTAGTTTACTCAATCCCATAGGTCACAGTACCCTAGATGTACATGAGTACCATATTATCTATCTCAAGATGCTTCGGTGATGGAATATGCATGAATCTAGACAGTAGGCTAGTAGCAAACATGATATATGGTCTAGTAGAAGTTAAATAAAGAAGACTAACAATATGCATGTAGAGTCTCTCATCTGATTCCATAGAACCATCTGTCCTGCACAATCTGTCATTTGTAGTTAGTGGCACACTGGCTAGTTTGCATCCCTTCAAGCCAAACTTTTTTAGGAGAGTAAAAGCATACTTCTTCTGATGCACGAAGATGCCATTTTCAGATTGAATTACTCCTAGTCCTAGAAAATGATGCTGAAGTCCCAAATCTGACATCTCATACTTTGACATCATCTCCTCCTTGAATTCTGAGATCATGATCTCATTATCACAGTGTATACTATGTCATCCACATAGATAGACATATTCAGAGTTTCCTCTTTGTTATTGGACTTTAGATACAGTGTAGGTTCACTAGGGCTTTTGTGAAAACCACACTTTAGGTAAGCATCAATCTCACCATACCATGCTCTAGGAGCTTGCTTTAATCTATTTATATAGAGCATTCTTGAGTCTGTAAACCTTGTCTTCTTCATTTTCGACTTCATAGCCTTCTGGCTTGTCCACATAGATTTCTTCTTCCAGCACTCCATTTAGGAAAGTTGACTTGACATCAAGCTAGTACATTTTCTAGGCTTTCTAAGATGCAAGTACAATCAGAATTATGATTGTATCAAGTCTTGCCACATGGGCAAATGTTTCATTGAAATCTACTCCTGGTTTCTATTCATAACCCTTAGCAACCAGTCTTGCCTTATGTTTCTGAACTGAACCATCTAGATTCAGGTTTGTCTTGTACGCCCATTCACTCCAATAATCGGCTTTATTGGATGGTCAGTTAACTAGCTCCCAGGTAGAGTTCATTTCTATCATTTCTAACTCTGCATGCATTTCTTTCTACCAAGCTTTATCTTGTGCAGCTTCTTGATAGCTCTTTGGTTCTACAATGCACATATTGCATCATGCATACATCTCATTCAGTGATCTCATCTTCATTGGAGTAGAAACGGGGTAGAAGAGTTTGAACTACTAAGACTGAATTTAGGATCAGGAATGTTACCCTGAACTGGTCCAGGAGAGACAGCTTGGCCATTTCCACAATGGTTATGTTCTTCCTTTCAGCAACATCATCCTGTTGAGGGAAGTATGCCATTGTTAACTTCCTTTCAATCCCACACTCTTCATAGTAAACTTGAAACTCATTTGAAGTGTATTCTCCATGTCAGGACCCATCCTAATCCCCTTGGGATTAACGAGGGATGCTTCTGATCTCGTCTGACACAGAGTGTCAGACTAGGGAAAATTTGAACCTTTAGCCCGACCGGCTTCTAGAGTATGTCAGGATCTGGAGGAGGCATGTGATGTCTTGGTCTCTGCTACAGTCCGCACCGTAATCAACCTGAAGGGCATTGAAAACAGAAAGACTGTGAGTGGACGCAAAGTAATAGTTCATAAAACACATTTTATAAAAGACCTTTATGTCCTTCACTAAAAAGCATGCATGCATAGGAAAATCATTTATCAAACCACATATGTTTCAATAAAAAAATCCATACGGGCCATTGCCCAAGACTATTTACACAAATCCATAACATAGTAAACATATGTGGGAACTCAGCCTAAATCCATTTATCATCATAGAACACAATTTCGCAAAACCAAGAAATCATGTTTGTCAATATATATCATATAACCAATCCTGTCACGGTATCTAAAGCTACACGCATGCTACCCTGGGTCTTAAAGACTAAGTCTCCTCCTATCCGGATCATCAAGATCACGATCCAGATCCATCACTACATCACCCGACCATAAACGTCACGATCCTTGATCATCACGATGCCCAAAGTCCTCAATATCACAATCCAGATCCACCTAGGATCCACACATGCTCACCTTGCTAACTATCTACCTGAGATCCGATCATAGGGTTTTACACCCTCTTGACTCCTTGGTCAGTCACATCACTTCTCAACCAATTCCCACATCTAAACAGATCAGTTAACGACGAGACACGTCCAGACTGTGGGTCCTCTCCAATTACCTCGTATCAATCCTTGTCATTCCACCTAGGAAAAACCAAGGATGATCCAAGACGATGACATCAAAATTCATCCTACGTGAATGCAAACAAAACTCGCTGCACTCACCACGCCATGTAACCTAACGTCGTCAGCCACCAAGTAGAAAATGAGAAATTTCCTTCACCTAACTTCAAAATACGCAACTCCTCCTAATACCCAAAATAAATTTCGGGTCCACCAACCAATACACGATCAACGTACTGGTGACAACAACCATCATCTGCCATGGCCGAACCTGAGAAATCACCCTAAAGAACTTCGAAATACTCATTACCAAAGTGAAAACAAGCACGCACCCCTCTCGTCACCTCAATTGCAACCTCTCTCGATTCCGAAGTTCGAACCATGTCGGAACCAACATACTCGGACATCGATCACGTTTCCGTAACCAGTCTAACTCACTATCAAGTTCGCCTATTGACTTATACCGTTTATGTACATCCAAAAAGATGTGGACCATCACTACTCAGTCCTCACGTCTCAACTACTGCTGGATCTCTTCCAGTCCAACTCTATCTGTGATCCACTCCCATACCACAGATACCGAACACATGCCCATCTCGACGGAGTCACATTCCGTCTCGTGACTCATCATCATCACAATCACCAGCACCAGCACCAGTACCTGTACCAGTACCAACACCAGCACCACCACACTAGCATCAGCATCAGCATCCAATGTGCGAAACAGACAACCCTGAATCTTTGCTCATACCGAGCAACGACCCCATACCTTTGCTCAAATTGGAGAAACTCTGCCTCACTCGTACCCAAAAACTCTGGGTATAGTCACCTTGACAACTCAACCAAGAAAAAGAAACGTTCCCTGATTCCTAACAACCACAACTACAACCACCCTCGGTAGTAGTGCCTACCACAGACTCGTGCAGACCTAACCACCAGACATCGCTATCGAGACTCCGCATCCAACGGAATCAACCGCCCGTACTAACTACTCCATATCCCCACTACGGGATTCCATCGACAAGTACCAACCCTGGTAACGTGTCCAACCAAACTCTAACCAGTCGTAACTCGACTCAACCAATGTCGTCTACCAGGTCGCCCATGACCTTAGTTGCATCAACAATCCATCACAATTAAGTAGCACGACAACCAACTAGGTCTAACAGATTACCACAACCTCGACTGCAGAGTGCAGTCCCATCACTAA
Organism: Prinsepia uniflora; assembly: GCA_032719365.1. Taxonomy (NCBI): domain Eukaryota; kingdom Viridiplantae; phylum Streptophyta; class Magnoliopsida; order Rosales; family Rosaceae; genus Prinsepia; species Prinsepia uniflora. Next base: position 19,016,381 of record CM064862.1, read on the forward strand.
AGCTAACATGACATGACCAACCAACGGTCTCGACTCCGAAAAGTCGTCAAAGTCAGTCTACTCGCCAACTCACCTTTCCGAACCATACATCCTACCTTAGGGTTCCACGATCACTACCTAGGGTTCCTCTGAACCCAACTGCAGAAGGCAGTATAATCCAAAATCTTACCGACGTCGCAGTCCTGACATCATATGGATGTTAATCTAATCCTACAGTCAGTTCAACTAGGGTTCCTCGAACCCGGCTGCTCCCAGCAGCATAGCCACCTAACTCAACAAAATCCGACCATCTAATGGTCACAGCACTGAACTATCATCAAAACCAATCCTACTACATCATGAAAGACGATCCCAACTAACCGTTTCACGGTCAAAACTCTAAAGTACCGTTACGTTCATTCCTTCGTAGGGTCCCACACTTTCATCCACGATAGAACTATGGAAACTCCGGCATCAAATTCCGAACCAAGATGTTCCACGATTCAATCCTACTAACTATCCTACCGGCATCCTAACTATCAGGTTGATAACGAACTATAGCCCATAGAGACATCACATCCTCGACCTGCGCGTAGCTCTTGTGGTACGCCTCGACTACCTCGCTTTAGAACTCAGAATAACATGAACAAACCTGCTCTGATACCACTTGTCAGGACCCGTCCCAATCCCCTCGGGATTAACGAGGGGCACTTCAGATCATGTCTGACACGGAGTGTCAGACTAGAAAAAATTGAACCTTTAGCCCAACCGGCTTTCAGAGTACGCTAGGATCTGGAGGAGGTATGTGATGTCTCAGTCTCTGCTACAGTCCGCACCTTAATCAACCTGAAGGGCATTGAAAATAGAAAGACTATGAGTGGACGAAAAGTAATAGTTCAGAAAACATATTTTATAAAACACCTTTATGCCCTTCACTAAAAAGCATGCATGCATAGGAAAACCATTTATCAAACCAGATATGTTTCAATAACCAAATCCATACGGGCCCCTGCCTAAAACCATTTACACAAATCCATAACATAGTAAACATATGTGGGAACTCAGCCCAAATCCATTTATCATAATAGAACACAATTTCGAAAAACCAAGAAATCATGTTTGTCAATATATATCATATAACCAATCCTGTCACGGTATCTAGAGCTACGCGTGTGCTACCCGGGGTCTCAAAGCCCAAATTTCCCCAACGTCCACCCAAGTCAATATCCATAGATCAATAACCCTCCCTGGGGGTTATAATCCATAGTCTTTCTGAGATTAAGGAACCCAACGGGGGCGACTCCACTTAGTCAGTGCTCCGTGACTACTCTGGGGTCCACCCAGGCCAACGACCCTCCCCGGAGGATAAAATCCATATATAAAGGCTTGTATACAAAAAAAAATTTGAAAACATTCTCAAAACCTTTCAAGGGTTCATGGCCGGTCCCCATAAACCGTCATGAACCATAAAAACCTTTCAAGGGTTCATGCTGGTCCCCATAAACCGTCATGAACTATAAATCCATTTATGGGTCCCCAACCCGAAATCACAATCGTAAACCATAACTGAGCCCTAAACCCAAATTCACAAACCAACTAGGCCTCGTGCCCGATATCGTAAACCAAATAGGCCTTGTGCCCGATACGTAAGTCAACTGGGCTCCAAGCTCGATTCGTAAACCAACTGGGCCTCGAGCCCGATACGTAAATCAACTGGACCTTCGGCACGATGCCTCGTTAAATCAAATGGACTTCATGTCCGAGAGTTTGTAAATCAAAGGGGTCTCGTGCCCAATTCCATATTTCCAAATCAGAAATCGATTCAAGAACCAATTGGGCCTCTACTTGAGAACATAACTAAATGGACTTCGAGTCTGAGGTTTTCCAAAACAAATGGGTCTCGAACCTGAGTTTACCTATTTAAATCCAAAACCATTTCATGGAATCATTTCCAAAACTATAAGTACAGAAAATCAGTGCAAAACCGTAAACCTCGATTTACGTGCAAGCACGTAAATCGCCTCGAAATGCTAGAAACCATGTAATTCACCAATATCCAAAATCAACATCATAGAATCATATTCATAAAACATATAAAACATTTATGCATGCATCACAGTTTAGAAATCAAGGTCCACTCACAAACCGTCCTAAGTTGCTGCTCGATTTGTGTGCCGTAAGCCTCACCGTCCTAATCACCGTCACCGGGACTCCCAAACCTATCCAAATCAATCTAGAGGGTTACTAACTACCTTATTAACCTCTCATTGAAGCCCCGTAATTTTCCCGAATTTTAAGTATTTTAAAACTTGATCCTAAACCTTCGGATGTCCCGAACAATATCGAGACGGTGTCCGATCGACACGAAACCAGTCCCAAAATGTTTGTTACATCGAATAGATTAAAAGTCATGTTGAAGTCATCCCCAAAAGATGTTTCACGCCCCCCACATGCCGCCCAAAGGGGCTGCGCGTGAGCCCACGCGCCTGCACTGTTCACTGTCTTCAACCTCCAGCAAACCCGGTTCACCTAGTTCGAACCTGACCTGACCGGTCCAGAGCCCCATTTCATTCATTTTCGGTCCATGCTGTTCCATTTTGTTTCCTAAAGGTTCCTAGTATTAAACCTTATCGATCTACATCCTCAAAACACAAGAAAACCAAGTAGAACATACCTCCCATGATTGAAAATGGCGACGGCTCCTGCAACCTCCACCCACCGTCGGCTCTGGCCGTCCTAGCCCTCGAATCCAATCCAAACCTTCCCAAAATGTCACCAGAAAGCTGTTCATAACCTTAAATTAACTAATAATCCCTAAAACTCAGTTTCCAATTTTTGAACTAAAAAGAGGTTCTCGGGTCACTTACCTCCGCCGTCCACGGCGGCCCGTACCATAGCCACCGTTCAACACGTCCTTTCTCACTCTCTAACTTTCCTTCAGGTTTCATGAGCAAAGGGTTGAGTTTGGGGTTTGAGAGCATGTTTGGGTCGTGCTTTATTTGAGAGGGAAAATGGGAGATCGGGTTTGGCAATGAGAGATGAAGGGAGGTGATGGCTGATGACCAGGTGAGAGAGGGAAGAAGGTTTAGACGGTCAGGATAGATGGGTTAGATGAGATGAAGGGCTAGGATGGAAGGTGGGTGAAAATATATGAATTAAAATACAAGTTGTAACGACCCGTCCCGAATTCCAGGATTAGAATAATGACTAATCAGGATTAGTGAAGTTAATCGATGATTAGTTGGGCGAAATCAGACGAACGATGCAAAATGACCATTTTGCCCCCTAAGCATGTGCAAAACGTTAACTTTCCATTCTGGCGGTCAAATGGACTTTGACCATTGACCGTGACGTATTTTGTGACGTCACGAGTTCATAGACAGGTGGCACGTTCAATTCCGACATTCGAGGAAGAAGTTATGACATTCGGAAGTTTAAGGGCAATTTGGTAATTTTTGTTAAAAGGGGCAAATAGTTGACTTTTGGACCGAGAGGTTCGATGGCCGAGGGCCAAGGATCGTTACGTAGATCGAGATGATACGAATCCGTAGACAGGTGACACGTCGAATTCGGACGTTCGACGGCAAAGTTATGGTTCACGGAAGCTTTAGGGCACTATTGCGCATTTTACGAAACAACTTAACTTTTGGATTCTAGTGGGCCCAGATATTTCAAGGAGGCCCAATGGATGAGTGACAAGTGTCACCCATCCATTGCCTAACCCAAACACATTCATGCATCTCACCTTCCATTTGCATAGATCATCTTCATTTCCTTTGCTTTTCTTCCTACCACCCGATCTCATCCTTTGAGCCCAAACCAAACCAACCCTTCCCATATGATCATGCTTGAGAGACCAGAGAGTGATGAGAGGATTGAGGATGGCTGCATGAGGCTAGAACCGTCGTGGATGGCGGCGTGGAGAAGGCAAACCCGAAAGGTATGGCTCGGTTTTGGTTTTTGGATCCATTATTGTGATTTTGTTGTTATGGTTGATTCTAGACGATTAAAAGGGGCTTAATGAGTTGTTAGGGTCATAATAGGATGGTTTTGGGAAGCTCTGGATGGTTGTGAAGCTGTAGGTGAGTTTTGGAAAACTTGAACCGTGGGGGAAGATTGAACCAGTCGGATTTTAGGGGTTTTAGGTGGATTAGGTTGCATAAACATATTCCAAGGATCAAGTTAGGAAGGTTAGGATCGAATTCGGTTGAAAACGGACCAAAATGAGGATTGTAGAGGTCTGGACCGGTCACGCCGGTCCAGTTGCAGAAGGTAGACCGAACTGGCCGGTCTGAACCGACTGAAGGTAGGAGACGGTCTACAGTGCACCGGCGCGTGAGCCCACGCGCAGGGCCCTTTGGGAGGCATGTGGCAGCGCATGGTGAGGTTTTTGGGAATGTTTTCAACATGTGAAATCATCTATTCAATGTAATGAACATTTTGGGACTGGTTTCGTGTCGATCGGACACCGTCTCGATAATGTTCGGGGGATCAGAAGTTTTCGGATCGGGATTTAAAATAGTTAAAAATTTCGGAAAATTATGGAGCTTTAGTGGGAGGTTAATTAAGTAGTTAGTAACCTTCTATTATGATTTGGACAGGTTTGGGAGTCCCGGTGATAGTGATTGGCTCGGGAGAGCCGTATGACACGCATATCGAGGCGGCAGCATATGCTGGTCTGTGAGTGGACCTTGATTTCTAAACTGTGATGCATGCATAAATGTTTTATATGGATTATGATTGTGATTCTATGATATTGATTTGGAAATTGGTGAATTATATGATTTCACGCATTTCGAGGCAATTTGCACGTAAATCGAGATTTTCTGGTTTTACATTGATTTTTCGTACTTATGGTTTTGGATATGATTTCATGAAATGGGTTGAGATTTGATAAAGTAAACTCGGGTTCGAGACCCCTTTGTTTCGAAAACCCTCGGACTCGAAGTCCCTTTTAGTTACATTCTCGGGCTGGAGGCCCAATTGGGTCTTAAATTGATTTCGGATTTGGAAATATGGAATCGAGCTTGAGACCCATTTGATTTATGGAATCGGGCACGAGGCCCAGTTGGTTTACGAATCGGGCCTGGGGTCCAATTTATATGTGGATTCGGGCCTAGGGCCCAGTTATGTGTTACTATGGTGATTTGGGTTAGGGACCCACAAATGGTTTTTATGGTTCATGATGGTTTATGGGAACCGACATGAACCCTTAAAATGGATTTTTGGTTCATCGCGGTTTATGGGAACCGGCATGAACCCTTGAAAGGATTTTATGGTTCATGACAGCCTATGGGGGCCGGCCATGAATCCTTGAAAGGGTTAAAGAATGATTTCAAAAGGTTTTTCATATGCCATCCTTTATATGTGATTGTCTCCTCCAGGGAGAGTCTTTGGCCTGGGTGGACCCCGGAGTAGTCACAGAGCACTGATTGAGTGGAGTCGCCCCCAGCTGGGTTCCTTACTCTCAGGAAAGGGCATGGTTCGTAACCTCCAAGGATGGTCATTGATCTACGGACATTGACCTAGGTGGACCCTGGAGAGACTTGGGTTTGAGACCCGGTTAGCACGCACGTAGCTCTATATACCGTAACAGGTTCGGTGATATGAAATATAATGGATAAACATGATTTCAATTGGTTTGGGAAATTGTGTTTTATGATGATAAATGGATTTGGGCTGAGATCCCGCATATGTTTACTATGTTGTGGTTTTCTGTAAATGGTTTGGGCAGGAGCCCGTATGATTATGGTTGTTTAAACATATGTGATTGGATAAATGGTTTTACTATGCATGCATGCTTTTTAGTGAAGGGTATAAAGGTTTTTATAAAATGGGTTTTACAAAACTTATTACTTTTTGTCCACTCACAGTCTTTCTGTTTTCAATACCCTTCAGGTTGAAAACGATGCGGACTATAACAGAGACCGAGATATCACATACCTCCTCCGGATCCTGGCATACTCTGATAGCCCGAGAGGGCAAAGGTTGGAAATTTCTCTTGTCTGACACTTCGTGTCAAACGGGATCAGGGGCGTTCCTTGTTAATCTCGAGGGAATTGAGGACGGGTCTTGACAGGTGGTATCAGAGCATAGGATTGCTCGTAGGATGCGCAGGTCGAGGATGTGATGTCTCAATGTGCTACAGTTCGTTATCAACCTGATAGTAGGATGCCGGTACGATAGTTAGTAGGATTGAATCGTGGAATGTCTTGGTTCGACATTTGATGTCGTGGTTGCCATAGTTCTGTCGTGAATGACAGTGTGGGACCCTACGAAAGGATAAATGTAATAGTACTTTGGTGTTTTGATCGTGCGACGGTTAGTTGGGATCGTCTTTCACGATGTTGTGGGATCGGTTATGACGATTGGTTCAGTGTTGTGACCATCGATGGTCGGATATTGTTGAGTTAGATGGATATGCTGCTGGGAGCAGTCGAATTCGAGGAATCCTAGTCGAACTTACGGTAGGATTGGATTGACGTCATACGAGGTCGGGACCGCATGGTCGGTCAGATCGTGGATTATACTGCTTTCCGCAGTTGGGTTCAGGGAGACCCTAGAGTGTGATTGTGGAACCCTACCTTAGGATGTATGGTTCGGAAAGGTGAGTTGGCGAGTGGTCTCTACTCCGATGAGACCGTCGATCGGGCTAGTCGTGTCAACTTTAGTGATGAGACTGCACTCTGCAGTCAGGGTTGTACTTATCGGTTAGACCCAGTTGGTCGTCGTACTACCATAGTTGTGATGGATAGTTGGTGCAACTAAGGTCGTAGATGACCTGGTAGACGACATTGGTTTAGTCGAGTTACGACAGGTTAGAGTTTGGTTGGACAAGTTACCAGGGTTGGTACTTGTCGATGAAATCCCGGAGCGGGGATACAGAGTAGTTGGTACGAGTGGTTGATTCCGTTGGATGCGGAGTCTGGATATCGAGATGTCTAGTGATTAGGTCTGCACGAGTCTGTGGCCGGCACTACTACCGAGAGTGGTTGTAGTTATGGTAGTTGGGAATCGGGGACGTTCAGGGGACGTTTCCTTTTCTCGTATGAGATGTCAGGGTGACGGTACCCAAAGTTGTTGGGTACGACGGAGGCAGAGTTTCTCCAATTCGAGTAGAGGTACGGGGTCGTCACTCGGTATGAGCGGAGATCCAGGGTTGTCTGATTCGCACACTCTGTGCTGATGCTGACAGGTGATGTTGGTGATAGTGACAGTAGTGGTACTAGTGCTGGTGATAGTGATGATACTGGTGCTGGTGATTGTGATGACCGTGATTCACAAGTCGGGATATGACTCCGTCGAGATGAGCATATGTTCGGTATCTGTGGTTCGGGAGTGGATCACGGATAATGATGGACTGGATAGGATCCAGCGGTAGTTGAGGAGTGAGGATCGAGTACTGTCATGGGGGATTAGTGACCGGTTGGCCAGACTCGATCTGTCATTGAGGTTTAGCGACCAGTTGGTCGGTGTTGGCCAGAGTTGGTCAGATATGGTGGTATGCAAAGATTTGTCTGCAGATCATAGCAGGAGTCTGTTGTGACTTTTCAGTCGAGCGGTACATCAGATTATGATGAATTGACATCCTTTTGGATGTACATATACGGTCGTAAATGGGCATGTGTCCGTAAACAGTCAAAAAGGGGACACGTGGATGATGTCCGAGTATATTGGTTCCGACGTGGTTGGAATTTCGGAATTGTGAGAATTTGCGATTGAGGTGACACAAGGAATGAAGGTTTTCCGCATTGGTAATGGGTATTGCGAAGTCATTTTGGGTGACTTCTCAGGTTCTACCGTGGTAGATGATGGCATATGACGGTAGATGATGGTTGTGTCACCAGTACATTAGTCGTGTATTGGTTGGTGGACCCGTGATTTATCTTGGGTCATCAGGGGGAGTTGAGTATATCGAAGTTAGGTGACTGAGATTTCTCATTTTCTGCTTGGTGGCAGACGAGGTTGGGTTACCTGGCTTAGTGAGTGCAGCGAGTTTTGGTTGCATTCACATAGGATGAGTTTGATGTCATCGTGTTTGATCATCCTTGGTTTTTCCTAGGTGAAAAGACAAGGATCGATACGAAGTAACTAGAGAAAACCCCTAATCTCGGCGTGTCTCGTCGTTGACTGATCTGTTTAGATGTGGGAATTGGTTGACGAACAATGTGTCAGTATGCAGATTCGTCGAGGGTGTAAGACCCTATGGTTTGGAATCTGGTAGTTAACTGTGTAGATCCACCTAGGATTCTCAATGTGGATCGGGATAGTGACGTTTATGGTCGGGTGACGCAGTGATGAATCTGGATCGTGATCTCGATGGTTCGGATAGGTGGAGAGTTTATCTGTAACAACCCGTCCCAGAATCCGGGGTTAGATTAGTAACTAATCATGATTAACGGGGTTAATCGGAGATTAGTTGGGCGAAATCGGACGAACGATGCAAAATTACCGTTTTACCCCTAGTTGTGGGTAAAACGTTGACTTTTCATTCGAGTGGTCAAATGGACTTTGACCGATGGACGTGACATAGTTTGGGATGTCACGAGTCTATAGGCAGGTGGCACGTTCGATTCTGACGTTCGAGGTGAAAGTTATGACGTTCGGAAGTCCAAGGGCATTTTCGTAATTTGCACGAAAAGGTGGAAAATGTTGACTTTTTGTTTGACAACTAATTTTCACATGACTCGAGGACCGCTAGGTAGGTCTCGATGCCCCGAGTACAACGACAGGCGGCAAGCGTCAAACGGACATCGAATGACCAAGTTACGAGTCACGGAAGATGAGGGGCATTTTGGTAATTTGTCAACTGAGGGCATTTTGGTCATTTGTACGGTGGTTACTGTTCACCACCTGGGAACAGAGTGTGCACGGCCATGCCGTGACTGCCCTGCACGATTCCATTGTTTAATCCTGATAGTGGCTGGCCAGAGTGAATTGTTTAAGTGTTTTGAGGATGTTGGAAGCATTCAGTCATGGTCTGGGCAGGGCATCAGAGCACGGTCAAAGTTTAAAAATGGGTTATGGGTTCTGTGTTGCGGGAAACCATCTCCAGAGCATTTCTGAGTGTCTCCCATGGTTTGTTTGCCACACTGATCGATTAACAGGACTTGGGGGATTGCTGAGGTTCATTTTGCACCAGAGAGAGAGTTGAGAGGAACTGAGTCAGGAAGAAAAACCAGAAAAATGGAGGGAAATTCGAAGATTGATTTGTGAGGAGAGTTGATCCAAACTGAGAGTGAGATTAGTCTTCTGGGTCCATTGCAAACACAACCGTGCAAGAATCGAAGGAGTTTGATCACGGTTTGCCCAGTGTTGAGGACGACTACTTCCAGGTAACGGCTTGTTCAATTGGTTGTGCTAGAGGGTTCGTTTGGGTCTCCTTAAGCTCCTGTCTAAGTTAATTCGAGAATGGAACCGTGTTGGGTGAGTTCCAGAACTCAACCTGTTCGACTGTTCGAGTCTAGATTGATCGATTTAGTTCATGTCGAGGTTAATCAATGACACAGACCTTAGATTAAATGAATAAAGAAGCTGTTAGGATTGAAAACGGAAGGAATTGATTGAGAATTGAGGGTTAACTGGACGGGTCAAGTCGCGGGTAACATACCCGTTTAGCAGATGTGCGGTGAAGGAGACAACATTATTGCTACAGTGCTGGGCGCGTGGCCTTCACGCGCAGCCACGTTGGGTTCGGTTTTCGGAAGTTTGAAAACTAATTCTTGGTTTGGGTTCGGGATGATGCTTCCGGATGCCGGCTTACGGAATCATTATTGCGAATTCGAATTCGGGAATGGAAGAGGATTTAATAAAGTGATTTGGTATGATTTTGCATGCCCCGTGTTTAATGATGATTTGATTATGTTTGGAAAGTATGATTTGGGGAATTGAATGTGGAAATTTGGACCATGAGTCCTGTGTTGACAAAATGTGATTTCGGGATGGATCCCGAGTTGTTGTGATTGAAATTTTTTTTGGTTTTAAAGACCCGGTGCTATTGTTGGAGCTCGTCTTGAGTTTAAAGACTCGGTTAATTGATGACGGGGGAGGGCCCTTAACGAGTTTAAAGACTCGTGAGTTTAAAGACTCGGTTATTGTGATACCCTCGAGTCCTATTGATTATGTTTTGAGTTTAAAGACTCGTTGATATCCCGAGAAGGCCTGTTTATGCGCATGATTTTGAGTTTAAAGACTCGGGCGCACTTGATATCCAGCAAACTGATTGATTGTTACTCATTGTTATTCTATGATGTTCGGATGTGTTGGGCAGTGGCCCGGTTTATATGGTTGATGGATTTGGTTTATGTTGTATACTTGGATTTTGGTTTCGTGGTTTTGGGCTGAGGCCCTGTGTTTGTGATTGCGGGCTAAGACCCGAAGGTTAAGGAAAAGGAAAATGCTTTTGATTTTCATATACGGATTTCTTATGTTGAAAATGTAACGGATTGCGAAATGATTTTTGTATGCATGCATTGGTTTTACGTGGAGGGTAAAAACGTTTTTCTGTAATTGTTTTGCAACTGATTTATTTTTGTCCACTCACACCTTTTGGTTTTTTTTATTGACCCTCTAGGTTGTGGCGCATTTTTCGAGGCTGATCGTGAGGCGGAGGCATGAGTAAGCACGTGTGGCTATCCCTGATCTGACACGTACTGAGGGTAACTTGGGGATTTCAGTCATCTTGCCAGACGGGAGCAGGACCGGGCAAGGTTAACAATGCCCTTTTCGGGGGCGGTCCTGTCATTATCACTCTTACTTGGAGGTTTGAGTTGAGGATGATGGGGCTGAACTTCTTTTCGAGGTGAATCCTATACGATATATTACGCCTGAGTAGGTGTCCGACGAGGTCAGATTTTGTCAGCCTTAGAGATGTGTTGATATTGGGATTGGCTTCCATATGAAGTCAATCGATTGTATTGTGGTAATCGGTTGAGTAGGTAACCGATAGGTTCAGTTTTGGTACGCCTCGGTAGACGAGAACGAGATTTCGGGTTTTGAAATCGGATTTCAGGATGACGATTCATGATTCGATTTTGGAACTTGAAAGTGGATTTCTGGATTTGGGTTCGGAATGGTTATTCCAAATGCTAGCTTGTAGTCTGATTGAAACGTGATTGACTATGACCTAGGTGGTTGTAGTCTGATTGATGGATAGATTTACGTACCTTGTACGTAGTTCGAGGTACGATACCGGGTAGACTTGTGGTGCCTGTTGACGGTATATAGGTTATACTATGGGTACGTTGGTGAGCGTGTTGGTAGTCGGTTTAGTTCTAATACCATTGGATTAGTCGAGAATGTGGACTGGACGTTGGATACTGTGCACTGGGTCATGGTATTTTTGATGGGTCCAGTTACACACAGGTGGAGTGCTTTGTTGGTATGTGTATACTCAAGTTGAGTAAGTTGGTGGTTAGTGTAACCACAAGTGAGTATAGTGTCAGTTTCGACTGACGACTGTCAAGTGGTGATAGGTTGTCAGATGTGTCAACGTGGATCGTTGAGTGAGGTCTAATGGCTCCCGGTGGGAGTAGATATCAGGATAGTTTGGTGATTGAGTAAGGAAACGTCGAGTTGGTTATGTCAACGAATTGGTATATTTGACAATTGATGTCAATTTGGAATGTATGACTACTGTTATTTGACGTGGTCGAGGGTAGTCGATGTAACGAGAGTGTTAGTGGTACGTTTGGGTGCTGACGAGTTTTGTTCTGGTTAGTTGGTGTACGAGTGTACACGTGTCGTGAGATCGAATTATTTCCACGGGGTGGATGTGGAATCGAGATAGTTGGAGTTTCGAGAATGGAACTAATTAAGGAGGGAATAACGGTTGGAATTAGGTCGGTTGGAATTTCGAGGACGAAATTAATTAAGAAGGGAAGGTTATAATGACCCGTCCCGAATTCCAGGATTAGATTAGTGACTAATCAGGATTAGTGAGGTTAATCGATGATTAGTTGGGCGAAATCGGACGAACGATGCAAAATGACCGTTTTACCCCTGGGCGTGAGCAAAACGTTGACTTTCCATTCTGGTGGCCAAATGGACTTTGACCGATGACCTTGACATAGTTCGTGATGTCACGAGTTCATATACAGATGGCACATTCAATTTCGACATTCGAGGAAAAAGTTATGACGTTCGGAAGTTTAAGGGCATTTTGGTAATTTTGATTAAAAGGGGCAAATAGTTGACTTTTGGACCAAGAGGTCCGATGGCCGAGGACTAAGGACTGTTACGTAGATCGAGACGATACGAATCCGTAGACAGGCGGCACGTCAAATTCGGACGTTCGACGGAGAAATTACGGTTCACGGAAGTTTCGGGGAACTATTGCACGTTTTACGAAACGACTTAACTTTTGGATTCTAGTGGGCCTAGATATTTCAAGGAGGCCCAATGGATGAGTGACAAGTGTCACCCATCCATTGCCCAACCCAAACATATTCATGCATCTCACCTTCCATTTGCATCGATCATCTTAATTTCCTTTGCTTTTCTTCCTACCACCCGATCTCATCCTTTTAGCCCAAACCAAACCAACCCTTCCCATATGATCATGCTTGAGAGACCAGAGAGTGATGAGAGGACTAAGGATGGCTGCAGGAGGCCGGAACCGCCGTGGACGGCGGTGTGGAGGAGGCAAACCCGAAAGGTATGGCTCTGTTTTGGTTTTTGGATCCATTATTGTGATTTTGTTGTTATGGTTGATTCTAGACGATTAGGAGGGGCTTAATGAGTTGTTAGGGCCTTTGTTTCGGAAACCCTCAGACTCGAAGTCCCTTTTAGTTACATTCTCGGGCCGGAGGCCCAATTGGTTCTTAAATTGATTTCGGATTTGGAAATATGGAATCGGACATGAGACCCATTTGATTTACGGAATCGGGCACGAGGCCCAGTTGGTTTACGAATCGGGCTTGGGGTCCAATTTGTATGTGGATTCGGGTCTAGGGCCCAGTTATGTGTTACTATGGTGATTCGGGTTAGGGACCCACAAATGGTTTTTATGGTTCATGACGGTTTATGGTAACCAGCATGAACCCTTAAAATGGATTTATGGTTCATGACGGTTTATGGGAATCGGCATGAACCCTTGGTTCATGACGGCCTATGGGGGCCGGGCATGAATCCTTGAAAGGGTTAAAGAATGATTTCAAAAGGTTTTTAATATGCCATCCTTTATATATGATTGTCTCATCCGAGGAGGGTCGTTGGCCTGGATGGACCTTGGAGTAGTCACGGAGCACTGACTGAGTGGAGTCGCGCCCCCAGTTGGGTTCCTTACTCTCAGGAAGGGCATGGTTCGTAACCTCCAAGGTGGGTCATTGATCTACGGACATTGACCTGGGTGGACCCTAGAGAGACTTGGGTTTGAGACCCCGGTTAGCACGCACGTAGCTCTATATACCGTGACAGGTTCGGTGATATGAAATATAATGGATAAACATGATTTCAATTGGTTTGGGAAATTGTGTTTTATGATGATAAATGGATTTAGGCTGAGATCCCGCATATGTTTACTATGTTGTGGTTTTCTGTAAATGGTTTGGGCAGGAGCCCGTATGATTATGGTTGTTTAAACATATGCGATTGGATAAATGGTTTTACTATGCATGCATGTTTTTAGTGAAGGGTATAAAGGTCTTTATAAAATGTGTTTTATGAAACTTAGTACTTTTTGTCCACTTACAGTCTTTCTGTTTTCAATACCCTTCAGGTTGAATACGATGCAGACTGTAGCAGAGACCGAGATATCACATACCTCCTCCGGATCCTGGCGTACTCTGATAGCCCGAGAGGGCAAATGTTGGAAATTTCCCTTGTCTGACACTTCGTGTCAGACGGGATCAGGGGCGTTCCTAGTTAATCCCGGAGGGATTGAGGACGGGTCCTGACACAAGTGGACCAATCACACTTGAGATCCACAAAATGGGGTTTTGGACCAATGGGATGAGTGACACTTGTCACTCATCCATTGGGCAGGAATTAAATATCTGGGCCCACCAGGATACGAAAGTAATCCGTCTCGTAAATCGTGCAATAATTTCCCCGAACTTCCGTGAACCATAACTTCTCCTTCTGACGTCCAATTTCGGCGTGCCGCTTGCCTACGGATTCGTATCGACCCGATCTACGTAACGGTCCTTGGCCCTCGGCCATCGGACCTCCCGGGTCAAAAGTCAACATTTTGCCCACGACTAGGGGCAAAACAGTCATTTTGTGTCGTTTGTTCGATTTTACTTAGCTAATCACCGATTAACCTCACTAATCCTTGATTAGTCACTAATCTAATCCCAAAATTCGGGACTGGTCGTTACACTCCACCCCTTTCCACTCCTTCGCTTTTTGAACTTATAACCAGAATATATCTCAACCATTGTTTTGAACTTTCTGAACACATTTAATGCCCCATATTTGTGTCTAAGGAAGTATAACCAGCACATTCTTAAGTGATCATTAATGAATGTGATGAAATACTTTTTCCCACTCACAATGTCAGTCTATATTTGGCCACAGTCTAAGTGAATTAGTTCTAGTGGTGAGGAGGCTTTCCATGCCGGTTCAGTGTCAAACGGCTCCACATGTTTTTTTCCAACAGTGTAATAACCACACTTAAAGTTCAAAAGTTAGGTTAGGAAGTGCTATCACCATTTCTTTCTTCTGCAAGGTTTTGAGACTTGCAAAATTCATATGCCCAAACTTTCTATGCCATAACTCTGCATTTCCTTCAAATGTTGCCTTTCTTGCTATAAAAGTTACACAATCGAGTGATAAGGCAAAGCACATGTTTCATGTCATTTTGATGTTGACAATCTTGTGAGTCATGTTTCCTGTTGCCTTTCTCATCCAAAAATACGACAAGTGCCAGCGACACGCACAAATTTCTCACCTCCTGGATGAACACCTCACTTCTATGATGAGCAATATGGACTCAATCATCGGCCAGATGCAGGAGTTCAATTACGTCGTAGTAGCAGTAAACTACTTCACCAAGTGAGCAGAAGCCAAAACATTGGCAGCCATCACAGCAGCACAAATCGAACATTTTGTCTATCAGAACATCATATGTCACATAGGGATCCCGTACACTATCGTCGTTGATAATGGGAAGAAATTCGATTGTAATCGCTTTAGGGGATTCTACACAACCTATGGCATCAAACTCCTTTTTTACTCCCCTTCACACCCTCAGTCCAACAGACAAGTAGAAGCCGCCAACAAGAACATCAAGTACAACTTGAATAAATGGCTTGACAAAGAGACAGAAAAATGGCTAGACATCACGGAAGACATCCTTTGGTCTCACTGAACTTCCTACAAAATCACTACGGAAGAGACACATTTCACCTTGGCTTTCGGAATGGAGGTCGTTGTACTAGTGGAATTTGGAGAAACATTCTATTGGGTTATCTCTTAAAATCGTAAAGAAAACAACCAACATGTAGCACTCAACTTCAATCTCCTGGAAAAACAAAGAGAACATGCCAACATGAAGGACATTGCCTACAAAAAACGAGTTGCAAGATACTACGACTCCTGGGTTCGCTGTCGAAACTTCAAGGTCTAGTACTCTGAAAGTTTAGTCTTCCTACTAAGGAAAGGTCGAGCCAAACATTCACTTCAACTTGGGAAAGACCCTATAAGGTTTTTAGGATATGCAGAGACGGAACCTATGCGTTGCAAAACTCGAAAGGCAAGACACTTCCACATCCATGGAATGTCAATCATATCAAGTACTACTACCAATAGATAAATGTTAAACACTGCAAGGTGATAGGTTCATGGACAAACTTTTGTAATCATTCCTAACACCTTTAGTAAATCTATTGAATGATTTTTATCACTTCAGGAAAATTTATCACATATTGTTATTATCTTTTCCTACTCATATCTAATCGGCCTTAGCCTAGACCGAAGCTTCAAATTAAGTATATTCAAAGGTACCTAATTCATCCTCACTAAGCCTTACTTGACTTTTCGTAATTGGCATATGGCCTAACAAAAATCACAAGGCAGCTACCCTCGACCTCAACCCGGCAGGCCTCAACGGAATACACTTTTCGTTTGTCACTCGACATCAATCACAAAGGCTCAGCCTTCTATAAGTTTTTTTTTATCGAACACCACTTGGCCTACCTACAAGCAACTTTACAACACATTTTTGGTCAGCCAACATACATCTATTACGATCGGTCAACCCTTATTTGGTCAAATGTGAAGATCTATGCTTTGAAGGCATGGTTAGCAATCCCACATCGCCCGGGGGTATCTGGGGCATACGCCTTATATGTGTGGACGCGCATCTATCCAATAGGAGGCGTTTTAGGAGCTCACTGCTTTGGATTCCTGAGGAACTCCAAAGTTAAGCGAGTTGGGACTAGTGCAATCCTATGATGGGTGACACACTGAGAAGTTGCACGTGAACTCCCGAGAATAAAACAAAGAGGGCTGGGGCCAAAGCGAACAATATCATGTTGGAGAAGGTCGGGTCGTGACAATTTGGTATCAAAGCCTAACCCCGGCCAGAATTGAGTGTGTCAGCGAGGATGATGGGTCCCAAGGGGGGTGGATTGTGAAGATCCGTGCTTTGAAGGCATGGTTAGCAATCCCACATCGCCCGGGGAGATCTGGGGCATGCGCCTTATATGTGTGGGTGCATATCTATCGAATATGAGGCTTTTTGGGAGTTCATTGGCTTTGAATTTCTGGGGAACTCCAAAGTTAAGCGAGTTGGGGCTGGTGCAATCTCAAGATGGGTGACCCACTGGGAAGTTGCACATGAGCTCCCGAGAACAAAACCGTGAGGGCTGGAGCCAAAGCGGATAATATCCTATTGGAGAAAGTCGGGTCGTGAGATCAAACCACTCATCTTTTGATATGGTTTAACTCACATCTAGCTTAACCACCTTTCGTTTTATGCCCATTTATCTTTTGATCGGTCTAACATAAATCTATTATGACTGATTGCCACCCCTAACCGAGCAGAACATACTTGGAAAAATGTTGGCAAACACAACATGCAGTCTAACTAACCAATAAACACCAAATAGCAAATAGACCTTTTATATATTTGAAAAATAGTTCGGTTACAACTGACCAGTCTAACTTTGATATATTATTTCTTGGAGTTCTTGTGAAAGTTCTATATGACTATGAGGAAGGGTATTCTTAGGAAATCATTGTCACATGATCAGTTAAAATAATTTTTTTAGAAAACATTACTTTATACCCTAAGGTTTGATGTCATTTCAAAATGAATCACTAGATTTCATTTTCATCATCTTATCTTATGTATTTCTAAGATCACATCAATTTATTCCATATGCCTATTTCACTACTAAACCATCAATTAAATTAAGGACATTATTGGTATCCATAAAAAATTCATACCCTTTTTTATTTTTCATTAAGTGACTAGTTATTTTAATTTAACTACTCTTTCAAATTATTTTGATTTTTGATTAATCTCGAGAATTAAAGAGAATAATTATTTATTATTTCATAAGTTTCGAGAATTAAGGATAATTATTAAAAAATGCATATTATAATTCCTAGACTCGGGAACTAAGAATAATACTTCCTTTATGTGATTATAGAGTTTAATATCAATTTTGAAATGGTTAAACTTAGTGGAGTTTTGTTTTCATGGGGCATGTGGTTTTGACTAAGGCCTAATTACTCGGTTTTGAAACTTCAAGTCGAGATGTTGGATTTATGACTTTTAGGCTTCAGCTTGGGGCAAGTATTTGGGTTTTGGCCATAAAATGATAGTTAGGAGAGAGTTGGTCGTTGTCTATCATGTTAGGTGTTATGAGCACATCCCGGGGTAGTGATAATGTTAGTTTCAATCGCAATCACGTGAGGTATGTCATGGAGGATTCCATCATACGCTCGGTAGAATGTGAGGTATGTCATGAAAGATTTCATCATACATTCAGTCGGACATGAGTTATGTCATAGAGAATTTCATCATACGCTCGGTAGGACGTGCAGTATGTCATGGAGGATTCCATAATATGCTTGGTAGGATGTGAGGTATGTCATGGAGGATTCTATCATATGCTCGGTAGGAGGTGAAGTATGTCATGAAGGATTCCATTATAAACTCGGTGAGGTTTGAGCTACGGCTCAAGATAATGACTATGAATGAGATATCTAGTTACGGCTCGGGTTAACAACTACGGTAGGCATATCAAACTATATCTCGAGATGACGACTATGGTCAGGATATCGAGCTATGACTCAGGATGACAGTTACGACCGGCGTAATTGGGCCCGGTATTTTTTAAATTATGAAATAGGCCCGGCCCAAGCCCAAAAATTTTGGGCCGGGCTTGCCCAACTCGAACCAATGACGAGGCCTACTTAAATCTTATCACCAGCAATGATGAGCCATCTGGTGAGTCATATTCATCACGGTGGCCAATAGAGAAGCAGGTGAGACAACAATAAAGAGGAAATGTTTAATTATTACTATTTTTTAAGAATTTTATTTTATTTTTTAAAGAAAAGAGGAAGAGATTGGTCACAACTTGAATAAAATATTGAATTGAAATTAAATGACCTGGTAGTCGAACTCCCGTGCCAAACAATTTGGTTTATAAATATAGGTTATAGTGTCCCACTCTAGGAGGGGTGGGTAGAGTAATTCGATATTGATATTGGTAATATTTAAATTCAAACAGCTAAAATCTTAACAGTTCGATACGATTTGTATTTTCTAAAATTAGATATTAAACCGTTTCAATCTAAACCGTTACTAACGGTTTGATTTGAAATCGTTTAGGCATAAAAAAGAGCAAGAATGTAAAAATAAATAAATAAAGTAAGGATACAAAAAATAATAGAATAATCAATACTCAAATTTTTTGTATATTAAGTTTGTGGAAGATTGGATTACAAACATTAACCCTTTATATATTAAGATTTATCATATAAACATTACCACTTAATAATATTTTATTATACTCTTATTTGGGTATATATGTATATTTGGGTATATTTAAGTATTCATCTATCTTTATTATTTTTAATTTTTGTAATAGATTTAAAAATTAATAAAAACTAATATATTTATTAAAATTTCGGTTTGGATTTAATGAATTTCCAAAATGAAAATTCAAATCCAAACCGTTACTAACAGAGCAATTTGAATTATCAAACTGTTTGACTTTTATCCAGTCAAACATAAACCGTTGAATAAATAACGGTTTGAAGCGAATTAGTTAGCGGTTTTAACGAATTCGTATCTCTCCCGGGTCTCTCAAGTATTACCTTTTAGGAATATTTAAATATGAAGCTCCAAACAATCTAAAAATTCTTAGGTGGAATTTTTCTAAGAGACAGCACGAAATATATTAACAACTTTCGACGGAATTCCACTGAACCTAATAAACAATATTTGCTTTTCACTATTTCATATACTAGGGGATTGCTGACATTCGAGAAATTTATCAAATAATTCCTGACATTCGAGTAAATAGTATTTCAATTTTAGAGAGAAACGTATTGGACAGACACCCCAACATTGCGACGGAAGAAATAACGCAATTAGAACTTTAGAATAAAAGATGAGGACGCAAACCAACCCCAATATGAGTGCTGTCCTATTCCCACTTCCAATTGCTCTCTTATTCCAGCTTCCCCAGAGGATTCCCAAATACCTAAAATAAAGATGATCATGGAGGGGAATGCCGTTTTGGTTCGGAGATTGGAGCCTTTGCGCAAGCAAGCGCCAGAGAAGCAAAGTAGTTCACATTGTCATTCTCCAAA
The DNA here is from genome assembly GCA_032719365.1 of Prinsepia uniflora. NCBI lineage: Eukaryota > Viridiplantae > Streptophyta > Magnoliopsida > Rosales > Rosaceae > Prinsepia > Prinsepia uniflora. The sequence continues at coordinate 19,036,133 of CM064862.1, forward strand.
TACTAAATGTATATACATAGCGTGATTTGTGTAGTGGAATAATTTATCATTTATTTTCAAACTCATTTCTTGTTAATAGTTTTTCTTTCCCACATTTATCCAATCTTGTTGAAGATGGGATAGGGGTATTTATACAATTCCTTCTATTTAACTTAAATTAAATCCAAAACTTCAATTTTCCCACCAACATCAAGCCACGCCTATTTGGAATTTCTAGGCCACCAACAAACATAATAATTAATTAAAATAAAGACAAAAATAAAATCTGAAAATACATTGAATGTGTACATATTTTTTTATCACTAAATGTGAAGAACACCATTAAATGCGAGCAAAACATCTTTTTTTTTTTTTCTTTTCTTTTTCTTGTAATGTTCATCAAAAAATTCATCACTAAAGATGGAAGAACGCCTTAGAGAAAAAAGTTCGACCAGAATGCATATGCATATAAAATTGGTGGCCTCGAAAATCCAAAATAGCCATCCGTTGGGAAATCAACAACTTGGATTTACATTTAGGGTTGAATAGAAAGAATTGTATAAATATACTTGAAAATACCACCTTACCCTTATTTGTAAGGAAAAGGGTTAATAATTTTAGCAGATGAACTATTATTGCACATTTAGGTATAATTCAGACATCTGTTACTAATAATAAAATTTAATAACTATAATAACATTAGTATAAAGTTCAAGTAATGATGAGTCCACTAAAAGACCTATAATTCTACTTGCCTTCTACAAATTCCATCAGAATACTGTACAGATGTTGCCTCAAAAGACCTATTCCATCAATCCTGTGCGAAAGGACAAATCAACTTAGAAATATAGGAAATATGGCAATACAGTTGAAAGAAGTAATAGCATAAGTTTTACGGCAAATAGACTAATAGAGTAGGATCCGATTGATGAGAAAATGGCAGAAAACAAACATCACATCTATAACTCATTCAGTACGTATAAAATCTCCCAGTGAGTCATGACTGAGGTTATTCGTTTAATGACTTCCCCAATGGTCTAGTACTTACTATCAGTCAAGCATTTTGCAGTGATGCCATGGACATTTTCGCTTTTGAATTTAACTTCCCTAAGAAAACAAGTTACGCAAGCAAACAAGGCCGATGAGGCTGAGATGGTCGTCATGACTCATTTGTTACCTCAAATCTAGAATTCATAAAAATCGAACTTCCCTCCACCCAAAGATGATACCTACGTATTCTAATGGTTGAAAGACAGCCCCACTCTCTTTTTTTTTAGTATCAAACACAACAGGCCCTAGAACTATACGAGAAAGGTGAATAATCATGTGAAAATACCTTCTGCTTATCAAAATCAACACCGAAAGATGAAGCTGGTATGCAGATTTTACTATCCGGTGAAGCTTGAGTTTTCTTTCACTGGGTATGATTTTCGCAAATCATGAGAATGTTGATCAAGGGCACCAAACCATGAACTTGACGTGCCACTACACCAGTGCTCACTACTTGTCTTCATTCTCATACAAGCTGAAGGGGAATGGTCATGAGACAATAAAAAGAAGGAGCTATGGTGCTCCTCCCTGCAAAAGGATCGAGCCAAATCCAAACGCCCCCGGGGCAATGAATTCAAGTCAGAGTCTTGAGAATGCTGAAAGGTGCAAGATGATCGAGAATACGACTGCCCCATGCCATGACCATGACCATGACCAAGAGAAGAAAATTTTCCAGAAGCCATATCTGGTGATTGCTCCCTAGCAGAAAGGCCAAGATGGGGTGTCATTGTCCAGTCTTCTATTGTTATTCCCTTCTTAGATGCAAGGTCCATGATCTGCCTCTTATCAAGTCCCAACCCCAGAAGCAAGTCCCACATATTTCTCAGTGCTTCCCGTTGGTTGTTAATCACTTGATCCCTCATTGCCATTTCAAACTGAAGCCCAGTGTTAGCCATTCCCTGTAGTAATTAAAGTAGAACTGTTAGTCCTAAAAGAAATTTAATAGCATATATTTAAATCTGAGAAATTGGGCTTTAAATTTACCGAATCTCGCTCATGGGAGTTAGCAGTCATCATCAGGAAGTATCAATCATATTATTAAATAAACATTTTATCAAGAGAAAATAACTTGTGCACCCATGATCTTATTTGAGTTCCAAGACTTTCATATTCAACTAAAAAGAACCATTTCCCAATTTAGTTTGTCAAGTCCATATAAGTGTAATCAGTCTGGCCATTTTATCAACTCACCAAGAGCCTGTATTGACTAAGAATACGCAAGTACGTTTTATTTCCATTGTTACTAATGGCCTCCTCAATCATATTTTGGAGCTGACATCGATGCTTCTCATTTTCTTCAATTTCCTACAAAATGTAAAGTTAGGATCAAAATCTGACAATAATTGTTTTGTTTGTGAATTTAACTACAAATTGAGATATTACCAAACGGTAATTAACTCCAGCTTCATCGTTGTCACGGATGTTATCTAAAATAACTAGCCGTCTTGTTCTCATAGCCTCTAAAGCTTCAACATTTTTTCCAATAGCCTGTGACAGGAAGGAAAAATACTCAAGCATCAGTTTATATTATAAAAAATTCCCAAAAGTCTAAACATTCTCATAATAAATGTATCTACACACATGTTTGTCTTAACAAAGCCAGAACAGTCTAAGCAGTAGCAAATTTAGTCTTCTGACAAAGTTCTCTCTCAATATTTGCTTGTATTTCCTTTGGGGCAGTTTGGAAAAACATGAACTAACCGAATCGAATGCTGGTGCTAAACTACATAAGGTTCAAAAGATAAATTATCCATGTATACAACTACATTATAAGTGGAATTCCTTAACCTGTTGTTTTGCTATAGCATCATCAAGATGTTGGAGTTCGATGTGGTTACGAAGGTTGGTTTCCTCAAGCTCAAATGATGCCTTCTGTAGGTTTATCCTTTCCTGAACATTCTCATTGGTTCGATGGCTCAAAATATTCAACCAAGATAGTTCATCATCAGCAGCTTTTTCAACAGGTTTGACAATTAGCTGCGATTCCTTTTCAGCTAGTTCTTTTTTCAAACGGCAAACCTCGATCTGCAACCCTAAATATGTTATCTTCCTAGTAAAGAGAAGTTATAAACAAAATTCTACAGATACAACATTTAACCACTTACCTGGAGGTTGTCAATCATTTGTTGGTAGTCTGATACATGGGTATCAACAGTGCCAATGTTCTTCTGCGAAGGAAACATAATTATTCTAAAAGTTTCAGTGCACATTACTAGTCTTTACACTTAGACTGATACAGAACAAAAGCCAACTAAAGAAACATTTCTGCAAAGCCAATAATAAATGCATCAAAACTCAACAGAAAGAAAAATTTGGAAATTAAAGAAAAGGAACATGCAGCTTAGACATCCCTCAACAAATAACCACATGCCTGTGCAGCATAAGTGGAACGTTGACTGACAATCTCATTTTGGAAATTCCTAATAGCTGTCGACAAATGTGATCATGACATATTTGTTCGTGTAAGCAACAGAATGAGAACTCAATATTAATCATCTTCAATGCCCAAAAGGACTATTACTTCAAAGGTAACTCCATTATCCATTTTTGATGATCTAAATTGAATATGTCCATATTAATGTTGGGATCTCACCTGGATGTGTGTCTTTATTTCCTTTGCTCGATCAGCATATTTCAAGGTATTCACAGTGTGATGATACTGACTGTCCACAGGGGATACAGTAGCAACCATTACTGTTTGAGAATTTCCACTCAAACCATCTTTGAGTATTCGTGTCAATTTGCTGCAAAACTAATTATATTAGCTACAGTCGCAAGAAGGCCAACTATCATAGCAAAGGGGACTTCATGATAACAATTACAATCAGATACCTATTACGGTACGGAACGTAGGCAAGACCTTTCTTTTGCTGTTTCCCCAGTGCATTTATGCAGTTTGCTAAAGCAAGAAGCGAGCGGTTAATATTTGCTCCATCTCTTAATTTTTGGCCCCCACTGTTTGTTTCCAAGGCTCTTTCACTGCCAGCAAGATCCACAAGTGCGAGTTTTCCAAGCAGTACTTGATACCGATATGTATTTCTCTGCTTTCTTTTTACTTTGATTTCCAAAACTGCATGCGATCTGGTAAATGGGGAAACCACTTGCGGTGAATATAACATTACAATTCATATTTTATATCTAGTGTGGTTTAGATGAGTTGGTGGAGAAGATGTCACCCATTCCATTAAACCATTTGAAATTAGTTTTGTAACTTCTATGGTCTCATAAAATTGTAAAAATACCCCCACCTTTTTAAATTCTCCAGACAGAAGAATATTCTCTTTCTATTTGATGGTTTAGTACATGCTGGTAATTGAAAATCCAAATTACAGTAAAAGTATCATATGCTCATATAACCAAACATCTGACAACAGAAGGATTCATAGAACCTGTTGAACAGGCATCTAAATCTATTCAAGTATAAGTGCAACCAATTATGCAAGGCATGGATAAACATTCAAAATGATAATGGTATGTCCATAGAACACAAATGAAATCCAACTTACCGAGATGAAGTTGCATTAGCCTCTGTGCTTTCAGTTTTCCGTCGGCTATTCCCTAAGTTTAAGAGTTCAAGAATCCTATCAGCTGACTGTACCTGAATTAGGAACACATGTAATGAAGTATGGGTAAGAATCCTTCCAATAGTACATACTTAGTTCGTCATGCAAGAATCCTTCACAAATTAGTGCTAGAGAGTGACCAGGAGAAAACCAAATTATTTTTAACAAATGGGAAACTAAAAAGAATAAATTGACAACTTTTGACATATAGTACAACCGGATGTAACTAGATGCCAGGTGTGAACCTTGATACACCTCAGACCAGCAACAATCACTCCTTGCTCTGGGTCCTCTCTGAGTTCCAAATGGCCTGATGACTTTTCAAGCAAATCGTAGATGACCTAAATTTTGTGGAAATAAAATATTAAACATATCTGTAAGAGATAAAATGATCCCTGTTGATAAACTAATTTCTATATAAATTCCTTGTCCGACCTCATTGTAGACTTCCAGATAGGAACAGGTAACTTCAAATTCATCAGAGCTCTGGTCCTTTTTTATTAGATCAAAAATTGTATGCAAACTGAGAACCATGAGTCCTGGATCATCTTTTGTACCGACCATCGTATATGTTTTACCACTAAAAAAGTATTGAGAAAAATTGTAAGACACAAAGGAGGATATTAAATAATGAATAATTCAATCACACAAACAAACAAACAAAAAAGAAATGGTGAGCTCATGAGCTAGAAAGTATTCATGCTACTTTTAAATGATCGTTTTTTGGATTTGCATTTCTAGACATAGACCTCAAAACTCAGATACATGATAAAAATTAGTAGTTTTGTCAAATATGAACTTTCCAGTTTTGAGGGAAGGTGATCGAATGTAAGCATCTGCAGCAAACTAGTCAAATTTAATTTTTGGACAAATTTAACCAAAACTTTATCCCAAAGCATCAAAATGGGCATGCAACAGACTAGCTAAATTTAACCTAAAATTTAACTTTTTTATTGGGAGGGACTAGCTACAAGTAGCTAGCCGCCTCTCACTAGCTATTTTTTCATCTCGCTTCTCTATCCTCTCTCCTTCATCCTCTACATCCTCTCTTCTTCCCAAACTCTCTTCATCATTCTCGAAATGCATCATCATTTGCATTCAAAAGTTCTAAACTTTTGTGAATTATCAAAAAATTCAAAGAAAAGGAAACAAATTTCAAATTTTTTTTTGCATTTCTGGGTAGTTAATTGACTCAGACTTTTCATATAGGGTTGTGAAAAGTTTGATTCTTTCTGGCTTTTGGGAAATGGAATTTTGATGTTTCGCAGCTTTTAGGTGACGATCAAGAAGGCCGAGTTGTCGCAAACAAAGCTTGGATATGATAATTTTAATAGATTCAACAATTAGGAGGAAGAAAGAAAGAAAGAAAACTAGCCATTAAAAAACATTCAATAATTTTAACACGTTCAACATATTTATTTGAACCGTTAAAAAACTATATTAGAAACTAATCGTTGTAGAAAAATTATGTTTTTATATATTCAAATTAGAAAAAAAAATGAATTTAATATTCAAAGTTGGTAAAAATATAGAGTCTGATTTTGGTAGCGGTAAAAACTGATGAGCTATAAATAATTTTGGGTCATTTTAAGTTAAATTTGTTCAGAATTTTAGCTAGCCTGATGTGAATGCTCTTAGTTAGTTAAAAACAAATTGTTTCAGCTGGTGGTACAGACTACAGAGATAAGTTCAACAAAACCTTGAGAGCATGCGAGGTGAAAAACAAAAAAAAAAAGTATATATTGTTTCAGTACCTCCCGGTAGAACCATATGCAAACACAGTTGCATTGAGACCATGAACCACCCCAGATATCACAGACGATATGCATTTTCTGTAGACATCCTGGAAACAGTTAACATTGTCAGATAAAACAGAAACTATACTGGACCAAATCAAAGACTTTAATTTATAGACTGAAAGAAAATCTTGAGAAATGAGATAGCATAAGTTGCAAGATTCGATATACCAAATTGGTAGCATCAGGATCAAAAGCATGATCAAAACAATACTTCTTTTCCTTGGTTCGATTCTGTATGCGTTCAAGGTAGTTCTTTGACAGGTCAGGATCTAACACAAGCACCTCCTACAAGAAAAAATTCAAATAAAAATATTAAAATGCCTCATTCGAATTCCACAAATTCGTATCAGACTCATGGCCGAAGAGTTCTAAGCCACCACTAACCTTATTGTCAGTCACTCTAACAATGTCGCGGCCGCGCTCTCTCTCCCTAAACGGCCTGCATTTCACAGCAACCTGTTGCAAAACCCGAGCTCAGTACTGAAATTATAAAACCAAGGGCAATGTAATTTTGTAAGGCTATAAAATTTAGACAAAATTAAAATAAATAACAACTAACCGTGAGTGTTGTAGTTTTCTTTGTAACCGGAGCTCTAATGCTCGGCATGTCTGTTCAGCATCGATTTCCAGGCCAGAACAGCCTTTTCTTTTGGTATCACCAGCTCTAGCCCCTAACCCTAGAAAACAGTAGAAACAGATCAAAGCAGCTGCTGCGCTTCAGAGTATAATCACAATTTCTCGAAGCATTGAAAAAGCATTGGTCCAGATTTCGTCAAAATTGCCTCTGCATTTCAATAAACAGCATTTTCCGGGCGAATCACGAAGCGAGAAGACGTAGGAACGATTCAATGACGCGTTTCGTCGTTTGAGTTTTTTAGAGGCCAATAGAGAGAAGACAAAATCTTCGCGAGCTGAGAGAAGAGGAGAGGAAAAGATTCGGTGGCTAGCCGGCGTATCGTACGGCAGGCAGCAGTAATGTAATGTTAATTTAATAATGGGAGAAACCAGTAACTGGCCAACGGCAATTAAACGCGGGTAATGGGAATGGTGACTGGTGGAGCAAAGCAAGCGAGCAAGAAGAGGAAACGGGTGAAACAGTGACATGGAGGGTCGTGGAGTGACAATGACCGTCGGTTTGCTGGGACGGGATACAATTGGAATTTTGGAATTTACTTGGGGCCTTTCGGGGAAAAAGGAACTTCTCAAGCGTTTGAAAATTGAAAGGGGTGGTGCGTATTGTTGAGGTTTTCGGTTGGGGTCATGATTTTCGACTTTGTTTTTGGAGAACAATGATTTTTATGATTGGGAAAAACCCTTTTGGTTTGGACTTTGGACTAACACTCAAAAAGATGAGGCATGTGAATGGGATGGTAATCTAATCTTGGCCTGAGTTGCATGCACGTGTGGGGAAAGTTTGTCAATCGACTGCCTTACTGTGTAGAATCTGTGTAGTGCATGTTTTAAGGCTTTGATTTAATTTATTATCCGATATTTGGGAATCCTCGCCAGTATTTTAGCGCAAGTTTGGACTAATTCAACATAAATATGATTCATATTCAATATATCTTATCCTCCACCAATATTTTCCATTTTGTCTTTATTTCTGAAGTTTTTTCACTCTAACTTTAATATTAACTTGCACACGAAACTTTAACTGTTATCAATATTGCAAAATTCAGCAGTTACCATCGCCTTGAAGCTCAACCATCGTTATTGTCTTGACATAAAATTAATTTTTGAAGTCTAAATAATACATTCTATCATTTTGACATAATTTTATGTAGCAATATTCAATTGAGACATATAATGAAATTATTATGTCTTTAAAAAATATTGCGTTAAATTCCAAATGTAAACCATTTTGTCTAGTGTTCTCTCAACAAGTTTACACTTGTAAAATTTGATTGTTATCTAAACAATTTTAAAAGATTGGAATTGCCAAAATTGAAAGAACAAAAGTTGAAGTAAAATACAATTCGACTACATCAACGCTAACAGTAAATTTTTAAATGGGATTTATTACTTTATTAAATTAATTAAACAAATTCAGAATTCAAAACAGGCAAAAGTTAAAAGAAAATACACAAACCCCTTTTTAGTTTTTTTTTAGAACTCGAACGGCTTTCGGAGAAGCTCAAAATAAGTATTCTTAACATTTGTGTCAACTTGCTGTGTGAAAGTATGACATGGTAATTATAAATAGGTTTTTATTAGAGTTTAAGTTATAAATTACTCCAGTATAGTATTAAGAACAATAAATATAGAATCACGTATTTTTTTTATTGTTATTCAATCTGTATAATTTTTTTTTGTTGTAATTTTTTTAAAAAAATTATAACCATACCATTTAAATTTTATATCTTTTTTAAAAAAATACATATATCATGGAAAGACTATTATTTTGGAAGTTAATTTACCTGATGTAATGTTTCAGTCTAGATGTGGGCATATGTATATTATACCAAATTTATCTTACTCATAGATAATTGGATCTGAGAATGGTGTATTAATAATGTAGAATAGAAAGATAAGTAAATGGTAGCTAATTATTAATTTACCTACCATTCCTTTAATGATAAGGAATAAAAAGAGTTTAAAAGAAAAATAAAATACCTATATAGCTGTAATATTACAAAAATATCAAATAATAACTAAAAAGTTCAAAATATTAAAATAACTCGTAAAAAGAAATTCGTATGAAATTTATTTGAAATAATTATTTTTACTAAGTAAATATTAAACAAAAAATTAAATATAAAATATTTAAAATTTGAAACCACATCCGATAAATAAACCCCAAAAATAGGTGCAATAGGTAAGTAGTCTGGTTAAAAACGTACAAAGTTATTAGGAAAATTAAACAAGAAATAATTAATTAAGAGATAAGTAAAATACTTAAAAAGAATTTAATAAATCAGTAAGTGAACTAATTTATATGTTATACTTCAAGAATTAATTAATTTATGATTACTGAGGACACATGTTCCTTCACTTGTCCAAGGGCCAGGCTCCAAAAGAATCACAACCCACTCTCACGCCCAACTACGACTCTTATATTTGGGCTTTTATTAGGGGCAGACATAAATCCGTTAAAATCACTAATCAATCTGTTTTAAACCATTATTTATCAAACGATTTAGATTTAATCAGATAAAAGTCAAACCCTTTGAGAATCTAAATCGATATGCTAAAACGGTTTGGATTTGGAATTTCATTTTGCAAATTCATTAAACCCAGACTGAACTACAAAAAAAATATATATTAATTTTTAAATCTAATTAGATGTAGGTATTCATCTACATTTGATGCTTTACTATTAAGGAATATGTTTATACCATTCCAATTGATCATCGGGAAGCCGCCTAGCACTGCCTACAAAGGGTCGTGGCTGGTTGTTATGTCGCATGCCGATAGGAATCAACCGTCGACCGACTAATCTTGGGCCAGCCAACATAGCGGTCATACTACTGACGAGAGGTTACCAACCGAGGCACCACAGTCGGCGTTTATCTAGGACTACCAACCAAACTCCCCGAGCATCACGGTCTGCACCAGTGAGTAATCATCTATCCCAGCAGTGAAAACATAATTGTACCCTCCAGCAAATCACTATCATCCATCAAACATCTTGGGACATATGACGACATCCAAGCAGTCATTTGAGCCTTAAATCATTAGGGTTCTGGTCCATTTACTGTCATTATAAATACTAGACACTTTACCCCATAAAGGTACATTCACTACATACACCATGTCTGATCTCCATCTGCTTTATTGACTTAAGCATTGGAGTCCACTAGGCTAGCACCATGCTGGTGTCAAGTCCTCTTCTTACCCTTTCGCAAGTCATCCTAACAAACAAAAGGAAGCTTCTAGCGTCCAGTAATACAAACCCTCGTTAGGTCCATTTTCGGATCAAACACTTGAGGTCGTTAGTGGGAATATTTACTAAGCACTCCTATTAACTCACATACCCTGTCATATCTTCTTATCGATCACTATGTCGGCCGAGCAAGGTGATGGCGAGCTAAACGATACACCCTTTTTAGGGAGAAAAGCACGGGTCGAGCCTCATTCCTCATAGGAGGACATACTCAAGCAGATGAACGACCTCTGCTAGGAGGTCATCAAGCGCTGGAAGAGCAATCTTTCAGTTAACAGTAGGAGTCAGGTGTTTAGCGAACAATATCAAAAGACGTTCGCTCTACTCCACGCCACCCAAGATAAGCTACGGGAGCAACTTGTCATTGCCAACTAGGTGCTCGCTAGGCGTGTCCAGAAAGGCACTAGTCGAGCTGACCTTGCTAGGCGTTTGCTCGTCCGACCGACCAACATCGTTGGACCATAAAGTATCCAGACCTTCCAGGATGCCTGCTAACTCCTTAATTGGTGACCACCTCCCAATCCAACCACGCGGTTGACCTTCCAAACTAATGATCTATAGGCCACTAATTAGCCTCATATGTCCACTCCGTCGGCTGGAGGTCAGACCCCGGTAGAGTCGACTTTAATGAGGGTAGCTCGACAGAAGGCACCCATGGTCTAGAAGGAGCAAACCTTGAAGGCCAACCCCTAGCACGTGCAGGAGGTGGCAGAGTCAACAGTGCCAAGTCAGCCACAAAGTCGCGGACGATCAACTGACCTCTACCGAGCCACAATAGTAGAGGCCAATAACCCATCGCGGGCTAATTAGGGCCCTACCCAGTCGGACGATATTGTTCAAGAGCTGCTCGAGTGCGTCCGAGAATTGAAGGGGGAAAAGGCCGAACTAGGCCATATTTTAAGGCAAAGGCCAATGCCAATCCCCTCACTACCCGTATTCTCCAGTATTTTCACGAATCAGAAGTAAATCCACTCAAGATTACCCCCTATTCAAGGAAGCAAGACCTAATCACACACATGAACAACTATCAGTCGGTAGTCGCTTTCAGAAACCTCTCTGATGAGGTGCAATGCTTGATCTTCAGCTCTACCCTTACAGAGGTTGCGCTTAATTGGTTCTACCAACTTAAATCTTCAATCGATTCATTTGATGAGTTACCCACAGTTTTTCTAGATCGAGCCATGATTCAGACTAACAGACTACTAACCATGGAGGACTTGGGATCTCTTTGACAAGGGGATACCGAGACCCTACTTAAGTACACTACCTAATTTAGCCACGTATACTCTAAGTCTCAAGAGATGAATGACAAGGAAACCTTCTGGGCATTTTGTAGAGGCCTCAAGGAATCTCCATTCAAGTACTAGGCTTTCACCATGGGCTGGGAAGATTATAACAAGCTGATGAAACAGGCTGATATCCACGTGAAGGCTGAATTTTTCAATACTCTACCAGTGGAGAACAAGTAGCATGCCAACTCCACCTATCCAGTATCTTAAACCAATAAGTTGAGCAAGCCTCACTATATGGCCCATCAGCCTGCCGATCATATGAGCATAACCTTTACTCATGTAAGAGTAAGGGCTTCTATGACAACAATTACAACCTATTGAACTTTCAAAAAAATGTGCCCAGGCATGAGCCCTCATCACCAGTAATGAATCGGCACCAATTGAAATTACGAAAATAAGTTCTCAAGCATAGGCCATCGACACTAGTGCTAAATCAACACCAATTTAAATTTAAAAAAGATGTACCTAGTTATCGGCCATCATCCCTAGTGCCGAATCGGCCCCAATGGGCTTCTTAGAAATCACCTCTGTAACGAACTTTCTCATCAACACTTAATCGTCTTATACGGAGACCCTAAATCCTCGGATGTTCAAGTCTTGGTCTCACAACTAATCAGCCTCAACAAACTTCAGACACTCTTAGTCGGACATTACACCTGCCAAGTCAGCCTACACTACTGAGATATGCTGACCCACCATTGTTCAGTTAAAAGTTCTAATTGAGTCTATAGTTAAGGGCAACAGATACTAGAAAAAGTAAATTTCATTAATGGAGGTTTACTACATCGGCCCATACTAGGCATAACCCAAGCAAACAAAAAAAGCAAGAAAGTACAACACAACCAACACTAGGAGCCGACTCAGACTATTAGAGCCTCCTTATCCACCTGCCCGTTATTCAACATCTGTGGGTAGGGCACCATGTTTTGATCAGTAGGCGGTGTGTCGGGTGTGGCAGTCTTTTCACTTTCCTCCTCCTCAACCCCATCTTTTTCTAGGAGCTTGAACTCCATCGTCAACACGAACTCAACCTTTAACGAAGGGAACCAGATTAGCAGGCCTTAGTTGAAGAATAAAACCTTCTACACTAGTTCCTTTCTCACCGTGCCGAGCTGGATTTCCATGATGTCCTCGAAGTCTTGTAAATGCCAAAATTGTTCAACGGCATGCTTCATGGCCACTAGGAAATGTTCTGATTGCTGGTACTCGGCAATCGCCAGCTTCTGGGACCGATCGACACCATTAGTGTGTCACAACCTGACCCATCTAACACAATATTGTTCGTTTTGGGCCCAGCCCTCACGGTTTTGTTTTCGGAAGCTCACGTATAACTTCCCAGTAGGTTACCCATCTTGAGATTGCACCAACCTCAACTCACTTAACTTTGGAGTTCCTAAGGAATCCAAAGTCAATGAGCTCCCAAAAGGCCCAGTTTGATGATGATATTTGACTTGGGATTGGAATCAAACGTGTGTGGTACTTGATGTGATGATAGGTGTTTAGGTATGGATTGTGTTTGTGATTGTGGACAATGGTACGTGTCCGGATGATGCGAGCGCAGTTCCTGGACATGCCTCGGATGTTGCAATGGTGCAGTTCCTGAGTACATGTACGTCTAGATGTGCATGTGCAGTTCCCGGAAATGACTCGAATTTTGCGTGAGGGCAGTTCTGGAGTGGGCCTACGCGTAGTGTCATTGTGATGGTGTGATTGACTATGCACTTGTGAGCAGTGTCGTTTGATTATTGTGCTTAATATTTGAGTACTGGTGATTAATACTATTGTCAATGATCCTTGTACTTGACTTGATGGATGGTTTTATCCAGACATGTTTTCGTGTTTTAAGGAAATGGATTTCGGAAAATGTGCGCCCCAGAAGTGTGCTAGCTAGGACGCTGGGCCCTAGATGGGGATGGATTGTAAAAACCCGTGTCTTGGAGGGAACGGTGAACGATCACACATTCATGTGATGTGGGGAATGGTCTAGGAAGGGAATGGTGGTATGCCTTAAAGGTGTAGGCACACACCTATCTAGCATGAGGCCTTTTGGGAGCTCAGTGACTTTGGGTTCGGTTGGAACTCTAAAGTTAAGCGAGTTACGGCTAGTGCAATTTCATGATGGGTGACCCCCTTGGAAGTTGCACCGTGAGCTCCCGAAAACAAAACCGTGAGGGCAAGGAGGACTAAAGCGGATGTAAGACCCGTGTCCTAGAGGGAACGGTGAATGATCCTACATTCCTACGAGGGGGGAATGGTCTGGGAGGGGAATGAGGGTGTGTCTTAAAGGTGTAGGCACACACATATCTAGCATGAGGCCTTTTGGGAGCTCAAGTGGCTTTGGGGGGGATTGGAACCCCAAAGTTAAGCGAGTTGAGGCTGGTGCAATTCCATGATGGGTGACCCCCTGGGAAGTTGCACCGTGAGCTCCTAAAAACAAAATCATGAGGGCAAGGGTAAGGAGGCCCACATCGGACAATATCATGCTAGATGAGTCGGGTCCTGACCGAGGAGGGTCGGGTCCTGACAGAATGATATCAGAGCTAGACCCCGATCGGGAAGTGTGCCAGTGAGGGCGCTGGGCCCCAAGAGGGATGGATTGTATGTAACAACCCGTCCGGGAACCTAGAATGACGATTTTGCCCCCTGCTTTGGGTAAAAATGTTGACTTTTATTTCGGGTGGTCAATTGGGGATTGACCAGTGACCGGAACGTAGTTGAGGTTGTCACGAATCCTTAGGCAGGTGGCACGCCCGATTCCGACATCCGAGGAGGAAGTTGTGATGTTCGGAAGGTTGAGGGCTTAATCGTAGTTTTGGTAAAATAGGGGGGAAAAGTTGATTTTTCGAATAATCAAGTTTTGGTAGGTTGACCTAGGATGGTTAGATAGTTCTTGTCGTCCTGAGTTCGATGACAGGCGGCACGTGTTCATCGGACTTACGAGGTGAGAGTTACGGGTCTAGGAAGTTTCGGTAAAACCGTAAAAAAATGTGTTAAAAAGAAGGGTATTTTGGTCATTGTGGCACATTGGGATTTGTGCACAGAAGAAAAGAATGGACGGCTGGGGTTTAAACAGATGGGCTATAGATTGAAGGGATGGTGACACGTGTTGAAGGCCTAGAGGATTCTGGTGGAATCCTGTGCATTCACGGCCCAATTAATTGAGGTGCACCCGTGCTATGCATTCTGGTGCTTCGACACACAGAGAGAAACAGAGGGAGGAAATTGAGAGAATTGGAAGGCTGATTGTGGTGGCTGGTGAGTTTGTGAGTGTGTGAGGGAGATTAGAGAGTGGGAGAGAGCAGTTGAGACGGTTGGGAGGTGAGAAATCGTGGGGTGTGCGAGTGGGGAGCCACGGGAACCAGGGAGGAACTCAGGGGGAAAACGGAGAAGATTGAGGGCTTGTGGTGGTGCGGTGGCCGTGCACGGTGCAACGAAGATCGCGGTGGTGTCGTGAGGGCTGTGGGAGTCGACCAGCCCCGGAGGAGCTCACGGCGGCAGCAGGAGGCAGGTAATTTCCTCATCCCCGTTTCGGTACTCTGTTTTCCATTGAAATTCAATGTGAAAGTCGTGAGTCTAGGGCTAGAGTCGAGGGAGTTGGAGGCTAGGGTGAGACTCCTGAGGGTCCTAGGAATCGGTTGAGTGTGCTGCCGTGATGGGTGGTGCACAGTGGTGGCCGGCACGACGGAGTGCACTTGTGTGCTCTGTTTTAGCCGTGAGGTTCGAACGGCAAGTTGTGCAGCTGGGGAGTGAGTCGACGGTTCTGGTTAGCTGGGTTAGGTTTAGAGAAGTCCAGGGGAGAGTCTGGTGTCGCCACCGTGACGGGAGGTGGCTGGAGTCGAGGAGTCGTGAAACAGGGGTCGAAGGGCTGTCTGGTTTTGAGTTCAGTCGAGGGGATTGGGACAGTGTCGAGGTGAATGGAGTTGGGGAATCGATAGGGTTGGCCTGGACGATGCTGTTGGTGAAGGAAGGAACCGTTTTGGTGGACGGAAGAGGAAGAACCAGGTACGCCGGTCTGAGTGCAGACCACTGTACTGAACCGGGTTGATCGAGGAAGGAGGTGGTACTGTAGCAGCGCGTGAGGGCCACGCGCAGCCACTTTGGGCGGCGCGTGGGGGCGCGTGCGGCGGCGGATGGGAAAACGGTCAACATGGATTTTGGTCTAGGAGTCATGGTGAGTTCAATGGAGTTGGTTTCGGGTTAATCGGACATCGTATGAGTTTAGTTCCGCGAGGGTGAATGTTTAGGGTCCCGGGTTTTTCGGGTTTTGATTCGGGGACTTTTGAGGAAATCTAGGTGATTGATTATAGACGTATTAGTGACGTATTTTGACGGTGATTGACAGGATCGGGATTTCCCGAGGAAGCCGAGGATCGGGCTGGACGTTCAGGACGCGAGTAGGGCTCGGTATGTGAGTGGACCTCTTCTCTAAACTCGAGCATGCATAACTGTTTTCTATAATTGTCTTATGGTTTTAATCATGATTTTATGTTTATCGAATAAGTTTGGTTGGTTTGGCATTATTACACGTTTTTCGAGGAAAGTGGTTTTTAGCACGTTTTACGAGGAATGGTTGGTTTCTGGAATATATGCTATGGTTTTGGGATTTGACAGGACCCATCCCAATCCCCCCGGGATTACCGTGGAATGTGCCCTGCTCCCGTCCAACAAGGGGTGTCGGACCAGGGATAACCAAGAGTCACTGCCCAAACGGGGCATCCAGAGTGCGCAAGGATCGATGGAGGAGGTGTGCAATGTCCCAGTCCCTGCTGCAACCGCATCCGTGATCAACCTGAAGGGCATTAAAACCAAAAGCTGTGAGTGGACAAAACCAATAAGTTTACCAAATACATTTATAAGACATTTATGCCCTCCAATAAAAACGTATGCATGCCACCAAAAACCAGTAACCAAAACGTTTGCTCAACCGAGCCATTAGGGCCTTAGCCCGAAAACCGTTAACCAAAAACCAAGTGTGGGAACTCAGCCCAAAACCGTGGAATACCACCACCATACATATTAAAACCATGTGGGTCACCACCCACGACCATAGATGAACATCAATTCAAAAATCCAAAACCATTTAGGGTCCCCGACCCTACATACCATATCATAACCAATAATCCATTTTTACCACATAACACATATCCAACCAATAAGCCATTTTATTCATTAATCCATATTTTACCATTACCATCACCAGCATCCCAGATGCTTAGCGTCCCAGACGCTAGACGTCCCTGACGTCATATCTCACGGTTTCATAAGCTACGCATGCTGCCCGGGGTCTCTCCGGGTCCATATATCTGACATCCCTGATGTCTGACGTCACTGACGTCAATCATAGCAATCCTGCTCCTGAGTCATCATACGGTCCGGTTGCTCCGTATAATGACCCCTCGCAGGCAATGCACCGTGACTTCCCCAGTGTCCCAGACATCTGGAGGAGACCATCATATATCCTTGTATCCAGATGGTATATGGAAAAACAGTTTTATTAAATCCTTTTATCACATTATTACCATTGGGCCCTGCCCGAAATTTCCATAAAACCACATAATTACATTTAGGGTCCTTGACCCAAAATCACAATTATTAAATATAGGGTCCCTGACCCGAAATCACCATTATAATCCAATTGGGCCTCATGCCCGATTTTATGAACCACTGGGCCCACGGCCCGATTTGTAAACCAACTGGGCCCGCAGCCCGACTTATAAACCCACTGGGCCCACGGCCCGAATTCGTAAATCAACTGGGCCCCTAGCCCGATAACATAACTCAAATGGGTCTCAGCCCGATTTCATATTTCCAATTTCAAAACCATTTCATCATATTATTTATTTAACCACAAGCACACAAAACCACAAATAAACCGTTAATCCCGATATACGTGAAATACGGAAAACACCTCGAAATACGTGCAACATATCCAAAATCAATGCTCACAAATACCATCATAGAAATCATGTATATAAACCATATAACACATTTAAGCATGCATAGGATTTATAAAACCAAAGTCCACTCACAGACCGTTTTAACCGTGTACCTCGATATGCGTGCCACCGGCCCTCCCGGGCCACACAACTATCACCGGGACTCCCAATCCTGTCCAAGTCACATTAGAGGGTCACTAACCTCAACATTAACATCCTATCAAAGTCCCGTAATTTTCCCGAATTTTTACTTATTTTTAAACTTAATTTAAAACCTTCGGACATCCCGAACAATATCGAGACGGTGTCCGATCGACACGAAACCAATTCCAAAATGTCCGTTACATTAAATAGGACAGAAGTCATGTTGACCTCACCTCGAGATTCGCGCCCACGCGCCGTCACGCGCCGCCGTGAGTGGCTGCGCGTGAAACCCACGCGCCTGCTACAGTGTCACCATCTAACCCGTATGTCTGGTAAACGGGTCCAGTTTGCCCGCGATACGACCCGGTTCCAATCCTATCAATTCAGCCTTAATTACAACAATTGATCATTCCATTAGCTTCGTTTTAAGTTTAATTTATGTTCTGTAACATTGATTACACAATTCATTACCTACAATTCCACGATTCGATGATGAACACCAAGAACACCCGTCCATTGTTCATCCTTCGAACCCCATCCATTTCGATCGATATCCTGAAATTGATTCAACCAGAAGCTTCCATGGACTCTGTAGATCATTTCCCCCAACACAATTGCTTCAATCCAGTGTTCAATCGTCACGACACAAACTCGAGCACCGTCACTGTTCATCAATGGAGGTCCATCGATCTCGATCGGTTTCCTTCAATTGATGAACCCAGAAGCATCGTGGGATCATGAGGAGTCATTTCCCCACAACAATTGAGTCAATCACAGCCCCAAACTCCACGACTCAGCCTCGATTTCTTCCTCTGTCACCAAGCTCGATCAGAGCCAAAACGGCACCATTCCTTCTCGTTTTTGATGTGGATCGACTCGTCACAACCTCAGGAAGATGTTTGTAACCTCCAATTCGATCATCACAGCCCAATTCCTTCAATTTGATTTTCCCTCCCAAAACTTAATTTTTCGAATTCTCAGTTCTTCCTCACCGTCAATCTCTCGTGTTTACCCAGTTGAAATCACACTCAAAACGCTCACAAAATCACACTCTCAGGTTCAGCAATGGCAGAGGATTTTAGGTTGGGTAGAAGCTGGGTTGGTTGTACACGGTTAAGCAAATTAGGGAGGGATAATGGAAATTAAAAGATTAATTAATTAATTAAAAATTAATTAAACATCATGATGAGGTCTCCCCCAAAAACATGGATTCTGATTTCAAGGGATGAGTGACACTTGTCACTCATCCAGGTGTGTAGGGTCAACGATCACTATTCATTATTATATTATTATTTTAATCCCGGCCTCGGTTCGTTAGTTCGTTTCCTTGACCATAACGTCGTCGTCGGATCTCCGATTTCGGCATGCCGCCTGTCGTTGGATTCGTATCGACGATACCTACGTAACGGTCCTTGGCCCTCGCCCATCGGACCTCCCGGTCCGAAAGTCAACATTTGGCCCCTAACATGCCAAATTACCAAAATGCCCCTCAACTTCTGAACACCATAACTTTCTCTACGAATGTCGGAATCGAACGTGCCACCTGTCTATGAACTCGTGACGTCCCGAACTACGTCACGGTCATCGGTCAAAGTCCGTTTGACCCCCCGATCAAAAAGTCAACATTTTGCCCACGACTAGGGGCAAAATGGTCATTTTGCACAATTTGTCCGATTCCGCCCTACTAACCACCGTTCAACCTCACTAATCAAGATTAATCACTAAAATAATCCCGGAATTCGGGACGGGTCGTTACATTTCAATTAATAAGTAATTTCTAATGGTTATAAGTGGGTTTTGGAACATGATTTCAATGATCAAGGTTTGTGGTTTTAGAAACGGATTTTGGAAATGGAAGTTGGTTTTAAAGTTGGAAAGTGGTATTCCGGATTTGGATTCGGAATGACGGTTTTGAACGCCGGAAGGGCTTCGGACCAGTGATTTCGGATTCGGGTTTGGATGTGGATTGGTAAATGGTTTTCAAATGGTTTTGGGATTGGATTTGCTGGATCTGGATATTGGGTTTAAAGACCCGGATATATGTGACGGGGGACCGGCCGGATTGGGTTTAAAGACCCGGATTGAGTTTAAAGACTCGGGAGTTTAAAGACTCGGATATATTGATTTTCCCCCGTAGGCCTTGAGTTTAAAGACTCGGGAGTTTAAAGACTCGGATATGATTAAGGCCTGGATTGAGTTTAAAGACTCGGGAGTTTAAAGACTCGGAGAGGTCCAGCAAGTTTGATCGGGAAATTATGATTTAATTTCATGGTTTATGATATAGTTTTCCTGATGCATATGTTATAGTTTCTATAACTGTTTTATAGTGTTTCTGTTTCTTATGATGTTTTATGATAATTGATTTATAACTGTGTTCAGAACTATTGGTTATGCATGTGGTTTCAAAACTGAGGGTAAAACTCGGTTTTCTTATAAAATGGTTTTGAACATTTTACACTTTCTGGTCCACTCACATTTTGTGTTTTAACTTGCCCTCCAGGTCGTGGAGATAGCGCGGGGTCTGAGGCATAGAAATACCGTGAGGGATTCCGGAGTGTTTACCTTTTTCTTCCGCGTGCGTGTAATTATTATCACTTTTAGTTGTTGTACTTGTATCTATGCTCTGTGAACTTTAACTTCGGGATATGGTATTGAGGTTTTTCTCCTGCGTCTGACGGGTTACTGTTGGGTTGTCAGACGGGAGCAGGATTTACCTCGGGTTTCGGGGTGAAACCGGGGTGGGTCCTGACAATTGGTATCAGAGCATAGGGTTGTCAAGTTTGTTGGGTCTGCCGGTTTGTGAGGTTGTGTTTCAGACTACTTCTATGCCTCTTTCAGCGTGCGGTTGATGATGCCTCCGAGACGTAGACCCTCTCCACAACCTGCAGAAGTAGCCAGAGAGACGGAGAGTGCTACGATTGAGCGAGCCCAGCGGCTCGGGGCTACTACTTTTAGTGGTGGGGCTGATCCTGAGGAAGCCCAGAGGTGGATTACCCGACTTGAGCGGATTTTTGCGGTGATGCATTGTCCGCCGGAGGAGCGAGTATTGTTGGCTGCATTTTTACTGGATGGTGCGGCGTACGAGTGGTGGTATACCCTCGAGTTGTCTGGCTGGGATGTCCATAGTGTGACCTGGGAGACGTTCAGGGAACGGTTTCTGGAGCAGTATTATCCTCGTTCTTTCCGGGATGCCAAGGAGGCAGAGTTTTTGCATCTCCAGCAGGGGAATATGACAGTGGCAGAGTATGAACGGAAGTTCCAGATGTTGTCTCGGTTTGCTCCTGCTTTTGTGGCCACTGAAGCCGAGAAGTGCCGTAGGTTTGAGTTGGGTTTGCGAGGTGAGATTCGAGCCGTAGTGACAGCTGGATCTTTTGCTACCCTCCGAGACTTGTCGGATGCTGCGGTGCGAGTTGAGGCTAGTTTGCCGGTGCGACGCCGGGAACCTTTTATTCCTGGAGCTTCGAGCCAGCGGATACCGAAAAGAGGTAACTTCGGTGGATCGTCCTCGTCGGGCGATGATCGTTTTGGTAGGCCTGGTAGTGCCCAGAGTTCAGGATTTTGGGGTTACCGAGCACCGCCGACTCCGCAAGCGAGTGCGACATCGGTAGCGTCTACGGGGAGACCGAACAGTGGGCCAGGCTGGAATGTGTGTTTCTATTGCGGGGAGCGAGGTCATTTTCGACGTGAGTGTCCACTGTTGAAACAGGAAGGTGGTGTAGGCAGAGGAGTAGCGGAGTCCGGACAGAGTACAGCATCAGGGACAGCGGGCACTAGAGGAGGTGGTGGCACAGCCACGAGTAGTTCGAGGGGACGTGGAAGAGCGTCAGGATCTCAGGCCCGGGTGTTCTCGATGACTCAGCAGGAGGATCAGGTGATACCAGATGTGGGGACAGGTACTTGTTTCACTTTTGGTTGTTCTGTTGGTTTGGTTTTTGGATTTCGGGGTAGAGTCTAGGAGTTTTCCTAGAGGACTTGGAGTGTACAGTAAGTTCCGTAGCAGGTTGACGGGAAGTATAGGAAAAGAGTGACTATAATTGATCGATCTGAGCCTATGGAAGGAGAGAACCCACAAGCTAGAGTTTGCCTTTAGGACTTTGTGGAGTTAGTCCGACCGTGGCCGGAGTAGTAGCCGAGGGAGATGGGTGGTTGTATACGAGGATGTACTTTATGACTTCTGTCGGGTATTGTGACATGAGGTATTGTAGAATACCTTTGTTTTCTGTTCATAGAGTTTCCCTTGCGTACACCATGTAGTTGTTACATAACTAGGGTTGGCTGTGGTAACAATAGTTGCGGATGGAGTGAAATACCCAAGGTGGAGATGATAGACAGGAAACCTAGGAGAGGTTGTTCCTTAGGAGACCCTAGGTGTCGGGGACTAGCTATGGAATTTCGGGGACGAAATTCTTTTTAGGTGGGTAGATTGTAACAACCCGTCCCGAGTCCGGGAACCTAGAATGACGATTTTGCCCCCCTGCTTTGGGTAAAAATGTTGACTTTTATTTCGGGTGGTCAATTGGGGATTGACCAGTGACCGGAACGTAGTTGAGGTTGTCACGAATCCTTAGGCAGGTGGCACGCCCGATTCCGACATCCGAGGAGGAAGTTGTGATGTTCGGAAGGTTGAGGGCTTAATCGTAATTTTGGTAAAATAGGGGGAAAAGTTGATTTTTCGAATAATCAAGTTTTGGTAGGTTGACCTAGGATGGTTAGATAGTTCTTGTCGTCCTGAGTTCGATGACAGGCGGCACGTGTTCATCGGACTTACGAGGTGAGAGTTACGGGTCTAGGAAGTTTCGGTAAAACCGTAAAAAAATGTGTTAAAAAGAAGGGTATTTTGGTCATTGTGGCACATTGGGATTTGTGTACAGAAGAAAAGAATGGACTGCTGGGGTTTAAACAGATGGACTATAGATTGAAGGGATGGTGACACGTGTTGAAGGCCTAGAGGATTCTGGTGGAATCCTGTGCATTCACGACCCAATTAATTGGGGTGCACCCGTGCTATGCATTCTGGTGCTTTGACACACAGAGAGAAACAGAGGGAGGAAATTGAGAGAATTGGAAGGCTGATTGTGGTGGCTGGTGAGTTTGTGAGTGTGTGAGGGAGATTAGAGAGTGGGAGAGAGCAGTTGAGACGGTTGGGAGGTGAGAAATCGTGGGGTGTGCGAGTGGGGAGCCACGGGAACCAGGGAGGAACTCAGGGGGAAAAACGAAGAAGATTGAGGGCTTGTGGTGGTGCGGTGGCCGTGCACGGTGCAACGAAGATCGCGGTGGTGTCGTGAGGGCTGTGGGAGTCGACCAGCCCCGGAGGAGCTCACGGCGGCAGCAGGAGGCAGGTAATTTCCTCATCCCCGTTTCGGTACTCTGTTTTCCATTGAAATTCAATGTGAAAGTCGTGAGTCTAGGGCTAGAGTCGAGGGAGTTGGAGGCTAGGGTGAGACTCCTGAGGGTCCTAGGAACCGGTTGAGTGTGCTGCCGTGATGGGTGGTGCACAGTGGCGGCCGGCACGACGGAGTGCACTTGTGTGCTCTGTTTTAGCCGTGAGGTTCGAACGGCAAGTTGTGCAGCTGGGGAGTGAGTCGACGGTTCTGGTTAGCTGGGTTAGGTTTAGAGAAGTCCAGGGGAGAGTCTGGTGTCGCCACCGTGACGGGAGGTGGCTGGAGTCGAGGAGTCGTGAAACAGGGGTCGAAGGGCTGTCTGGTTTTGAGTTCAGTCGAGGGGATTGGGACAGTGTCGAGGTGAATGGAGTTGGGGAATCGATAGGGTTGGCCTGGACGATGCTGTTGGTGAAGGAAGGAACCGTTTTGGTGGACGGAAGAGGAAGAACCAGGTACGCCGGTCTGAGTGCAGACCACTGTACTGAACCGGGTTGATCGAGGAAGGAGGTGGTACTGTAGCAGCGCGTGAGGGCCACGCGCAGCCACTTTGGGTGGCGCGTGGGGGCGCGTGCGGCGGGGGATGGGAAAACGGTCAACATGGATTTTGGTCTAGGAGTCATGGTGAGTTCAATGGAGTTGGTTTCGGGGTTAATCGGACATCGTATGAGTTTAGTTCCGCGAGGGTGAATGTTTAGGGTCCCGGGTTTTTCGGGTTTTGATTCGGGGACTTTTGAGGAAATCTAGGTGATTGATTATAGACGTATTAGTGACGTATTTTGACGGTGATTGACAGGATCAGGATTTCCCGAGGAAGCCGAGGATCGGGCTGGACGTTCAGGACGCGAGTAGGGCTCGGTATGTGAGTGGACCTCTTCTCTAAACTCGAGCATGCATAACTGTTTTCTATAATTGTCTTATGATTTTAATCATGATTTTATGTTTATCGAATAAGTTTGGTTGGTTTGGCATTATTACACGTTTTTCGAGGAAAGTGGTTTTTAGCACGTTTTACGTGGAATGGTTGGTTTCTGGAATATATGCTATGGTTTTGGGATTTCAATTAATAAGTAATTTCTAATGGTTATAAGTGGGTTTTGGAACATGATTTCAATGATCAAGGTTTGTGGTTTTAGAAACGGATTTTGGAAATGGAAGTTGGTTTTAAAGTTGGAAAGTGGTATTCCGGATTTGGATTCGGAATGACGGTTCTGAACGCCGGAAGGGCTTCGGACCAGTGATTTCGGATTCGGGTTTGGATGTGGATTGGTAAATGGTTTTCAAATGGTTTTGGGATTGGATTTGCTGGATCTGGATATTGGGTTTAAAGACCCGGATATATGTGACGGGGGACCGGCCGGATTGGGTTTAAAGACCTGGATTGAGTTTAAAGACTCGAGAGTTTAAAGACTCGGATATATTGATTTTCCCCCGTAGGCCTTGAGTTTAAAGACTCGGGAGTTTAAAGACTCGGATATGATTAAGGCCTGGATTGAGTTTAAAGACTCGGGAGTTTAAAGACTCGGAGAGGTCCAGCAGGTTTGATCGGGAAATTATGATTTAATTTCATGGTTTATGATATAGTTTTCCTGATGCATATGTTATAGTTTCTATAACTGTTTTATAGTGTTTCTGTTTCTTATGATGTTTTATGATAATTGATTTATAACTGTGTTCAGAACTATTGGTTATGCATGTGGTTTCAAAACGGAGGGTAAAACTCGGTTTTCTTATAAAATGGTTTTGAACATTTTACACTTTCTGGTCCACTCACATTTTGTGTTTTAACTTGCCCTCCAGGTCGTGGAGATAGCGCGGGGTCTGGACGTCGAGGCAGCGTCTGAGGCATAGAAATACCGTGAGGGATTCCAGAGTGTTTACCTTTTTCTTCCACGTGCGTGTAATTATTATCACTTTTAGTTGTTGTACTTGTATCTATGCTCTGTGAACTTTAACTTCGGGATATGGTATTGAGGTTTTTCTCCTGCGTCTGACGGGTTACTGTTGGGTTGTCAGACGGGAGCAGGATTTACCTCGGGTTTCGGGGTGAAACCGGGGTGGGTCCTGACATTGTAAGACCCGTGTCCTGGAGGGAACGGTGAATGATCCTATATTCCTGCGATGGGGGAATGGTGGTGTTCCTTAAAGGTGTAGGCACACACCTATCTAGCACGAGGCTTTTTGAGAGCTCGAGTGGATTTGGGGGGGATTGGAACCCCAAAGTTAACCGAGTTGAGGCTGGTGCAATTGCATGATGGGTGACCCCCTGGGAAGTTGCACCGTGAGCTCCCGAAAACAAAACTGTGAGGGCAAGGGTAAGGAAGCCCAAAACGGACAATATCGTGCTAGATGAGTCGGGTCCTGACCGAGGAGGGTCAGGTTCTGACAGTGGACAATATCGTGCTAGAGTCGGGTCCTGACTGAGGAGGGTCGAGTCTTGACAGAATGATATCAAAGTCAGACCCTGATCGCGAAGTATGTCAGCGAGGACGCTGGGCCCTAAGGGGGATGGATTGTAAAAGCCCGTGTCCTGGAGGGAACGGTGAACAATCCCACATTCCTTTGAGAAATGAATGGTCTAGGAGGAGAATGGTGGTATGCCTTAAAAGTGTAGGCACATACCTATCTAGCGTGAGGCCTTTTGGGAGCTCATTGGCTTTGGGTTTGGTTGGAACTCCAAAGTTAAGTGAATTGAGACTGGTGTAATTCCATGATGGGTGACCCCTGGGAAGTTGCATCGTGAGCTCCCGAAAACAAAATCGTGAGAGCGAGGAGGCCCAAAGCGGACAATATCATGCAAGAGTCGGGTCCTGACCAAGGAGTGTCAGGTTTTGACATAGTGGCATCCTTCGTAGTGGGCTCTAGCTCGGCTATCCGATTGGCCACCCGGAGACATGCTTCCTATACATCTTTACTTGGTCCTGTAGCATCTTTAGTTGATTGACCATAACTTTCTTCTCCCGGATCGATTCTTCTTTAGGGCCCGCTTGATGTTATGCTCTTTCTCCTTCAGTTGTTCAGCGTTCTTCTTTAGCTTAGCCCGCTTGACCCGCTTTGGTACCTTCTTCAAGGTGACGACCAGCTCCCCAAAGCACTACCAGAGATCACGTTTGACAGAGATCACGTTTGACAGGACCTGTCCAGATTCCCCCTAGGACCTACCGGGGATGTGCCCTGCTCCCATCTGACATTAACTCTAAAATACCAGAAATACCCTTAACACACTTAAAGTCTTTCAAATTAAATAAATAAGGTTAAACATGCAACATTAGAGTTCTACACTATCAGACCACGGATAGTACAAATACAAAATGCGAGTATAATGTCGGGTTACAAAACGGTGCTCAACCTACCTAAACAGGGTGTACAGGTGCGCAACAAGGAATCTATGCCTCGAACTCCAGGTCCTCCTCCTCTAACTCGAGTGAACAACCTGGAGGGGTCAATAAAACAATAAAGAGTGATTGGGCCAAAATAAACAATGTTTTCAAAGCTAGTTTAATAATATAATAATCATAAGGTTTTACCCCTCCGTTTTTAAACTTGCATGCATTTAGTCAAAACATAGGTATTCATAGTAGTATCATAAAACCACATATCCAGCATAAGGAAACAATCATAATAATAGTGCACTGTACAACCTAACCCCGACATCCCTGATGTTTGGCATCCCTGATGTTTGGTATCCCCGATGCCTAATAATTTCACGGTCCTAAGGCTACGCGTACCACCCAGGGTCTCAAATCTCAAGTCTCCCCAGGGTCCACCCTGTTTAATAACCCACATATCATTAACCCTCCCTGGCGGTATCATCCACATCTGCATTCCTGATCGAGAGCCACCCCTCGGGGTCAACCCCTCTCAAGTAGTGACCGTGACTATTCCAGGATACGACGGGACGTCTGGAGGAGACAGTGATCATAAGGTAGGTATACACAGTGCAATAGTATCACATTCCACAGAACTCCCCGACTTACTTCGAAAACCAATTCGTACATATATCCAGACGGGTCTCATGCCCATCATAATACGTATAGAACCCCATAATAAAGTATCAAGACTCATCCAATCACAATCATGAAGTAAAACAGTGAAAACAGTTACGCATGCAATCATTTTGAAATCAAACAGCCTACTCACACACGATCCTTGCTGCTCAACGAACCGCCTAAACATGTCCAAACACATCCAAAGGTCACTAACTGACCCTACTAGGTCTAACATTCAACCCTAGAACAAAATCGGCCCGGGAACGCATCCCGAACACACTTCCCGAGGCTAGATCCCTCAATTTGACCAACCTAACGATCTCCAATCGACACGAAACCACCACTATTGTATCCGGAACTTCGAAACCTTAAAAATGTTATTGATCCTACCTCGCAACTCGCGCCCCCACGCGTTGGTCAACGCGTCTGGTCAAAAGTCAACGGTCAACAGTGCTAACGTCAGCATGACGTCATCTGACAATGACAGACTGACATGTGTCAGCCTCTGACAGGTGCCACGCGTCATTCTAGGATTGGTCCACGTCACTGACATGTGTCAGGCCCTAATAGTGCCATGTGTCAACTGCTGGTTGGTCCACGTCACTAACATGTCAGTGACACATGGCAGCCACTGATTGGGCCACGTCACTAACATATCAGTGCACAATCAGCACTGACATGTGACACATGTCACGTCCCTACTGGCCCACGTGTCTGACAGCTTGACAGGTGGATGACATCATTAGCTGACGTCATCGTCCCTGTCCTTCGACGAGTTTGCTATTCGGGTCGCACAAACCCGCGACCCAACCCGGCTGTATCTTGCTCGTTTTCGACCAGTTTCAAAAATCATTGGTACCCCTATGATCCTCTAGGTTCCTAGGTTGGATCTGAGGGTTAAAACCTAGCTAAAACGTAGAGAAATCGTACCTTAGCTCAAGCAACCGTGGAGGTCCGTTTTTCCGTCCAATTCTCCGTCGACCCTAACGCTGCCATGCCTGGTTCTGGGCCTTAATCTCCTCGTCTTGGTCCTACAGAGAGTTCTGGTTCCTCAGAATCAATCAACAAGGCCCCAAAAACCCAACCCAAACGTAATCCGTTTATGAGGGTTTCGGGTTTACCTGGGAACGTGTCGCTCCGCCGTGTACAGCTACTCTCCATCCTGCGTCGTCGTCCAACGTCCCCTCTCAGTCACTCCTCAGGTTTACTAATGGGCACAGAGGCTTTAGGGAATGAGATCGATAGCTGGGTGTGTGTTTGCAGAAAATGGGTTCACGGTTCGAATGAGAATCGAAAAGGAGAGAGTGTAGATACATGCATCCAATCTTTTAGGTAATTGGGCCAGTTAGATGAGTGACACTTGTCACTCATTTGATTGGTCCAATAACTTAGTTGACCAATCCAATAATGCCACTTGGCCCAAACCTCGAAAAACGTAATTATGAGGGTTTCGGGTTTACTTGGGATTGTGTCACTCCGCCGGGCACAACTACTCTCTGTCCCGCATCGTCGTCCAACGTCCCCTCTCAGTCACTCCACAGGTTTACTAATGGACATACAGGCTTTAGGGAATGAGATCGATGGCTGAGTGTGTGTTTGCAGAAAATGGGTTCACGGTTCGAATGAGAATCGAAAAGGAGAGAGTGTAAATACATGCATCCAATCTTTTGGGTAATTGGACCAGTTAGATGAGTGACAAGCGTCACTCATCTGATTGGTCGAATAACTTAGTTGACCAATCCAATAATGCCACTTGGCCCGAACCTCGAAAATTATAATAATAGCCTTTGTACTCTATGACCCATAACTTTCATACTGAATTTCCGATTTCGGAATGTGGTGTCTCGGGCCCGCTGGGGGCGTTGTGGTTCGGCAGGGATCCTGCAAAGACTAGACACCGGTGTGGTGCCAGCCGAAAGGGCTCCGATGCCTAAGTTAATATCTGAGTGCCGAGGGGCAAGTAAATACAGTGCTCTGGATCGGTTCTGAGTGTCCTACCTTTGTGAAGGGATCTGGGGTATTTATAGTAGTCATAACTGTGGCAGTTGGGCTACTGTTCCGGTAGGTGAGCCACTGTTCCGGAGCAGGTTGTGCCTTGTGGCTGTGAGTCGTCTGACAAGCCCTGGTTACCCGGGGGAGACGCCAGCTGGAGTCCCAACCTGCCTCCGTCAGGGAGTTGGTAGGGCAGAACTGGTCAGTTGACTGTTGCAGCTAGCTGTCGCCTGTTCACTGTCAGATGTCGAGTGGCGGGTCTGCAATCTGGTGCCGATCGGCGGGCCGTAGGCGGTGAGGGTGCCGATCAGGTGATCGGTCGATGGCCCTCCTGTCCTGGTGGGTCCTGTGCTAGGGTGTCGGTCGATATGGTATCAACATAAGTCCCCTAAGTCTTTGACTGAGGTGGATTTCCTCGGTCGAGGACTTGTGATGTCGGCCGGTACCTGTCGACCGATTAGGGCGCTGCGCCCTGTATCCCTAGTAGCCCCCCAAGTCTTGGACCGAGGAGGTGCGCTGTATGGCCGCTGTGAAAGGAGTCCCCGTTGCTGAAGCAAGAGGGAGGCGGCCCTCAAGGCTCCCAAGGTGCCGAAGAAGATGGCCAAGGAGGCCAGGGTGGAGATGCCGCCGCCTGCCAAGGAAAGGGTGCCGATCGCGCAGCAGATGCACAGGTCCTTGGCGCTGGTGGCCAATGCCTTTGTGCTCGGCTCGCAGGTGATACCTGCAGAGATTGAGCAGATCGACACCGGCTACTACCCGGGTCGGTTCGCGGCCCTGCTCGCCGAGCAAGTCCATGTAAGTATTCTTATGAGTGGGTTTTTTGTTGTTTTTTTTTTGATATATTTTGCTGACAAGTGTGCACGGTTCGGAAGTGCTTTGGGCAGACCTACGTGGCCCTGCAGAAGGCTTCTCGGCATATACAGAGGCTGGAGGCCGAGCAGGGGGCCGCGCGGCAGAGGGAGGAGAGGCTGCTTGCCCGGGAGAAGGAGGGCCATGCCGCTCGGCGCCGGGTGGTG
The DNA here is from genome assembly GCA_032719365.1 of Prinsepia uniflora. Classification (NCBI taxonomy): domain Eukaryota; kingdom Viridiplantae; phylum Streptophyta; class Magnoliopsida; order Rosales; family Rosaceae; genus Prinsepia; species Prinsepia uniflora. Next base: position 19,066,154 of record CM064862.1, read on the forward strand.
GAGCTGGAGGCGGAGCTCCAACGGGAGAAGGCCCGAGTGGAGGTGGCCGAGCGGGGCATCGCCAAACGGGAGGAGACGGCGCATGTGTTCTCCCTACAGCTGAATGAGCAAGAAAAGGTCCTGGGGGAGCTGCAGGGAGAAGTGGAGAGGTTGAGGGGCTTGCTCGCTGCCGACCGGAAGAAGACCCTGGAGGATTTTATGGCCGACCCGGTGTATGCCAATCATCTCGACTTGGCCTTGGCTGAAGTGGAGGATGATTGCGTGCAGCGGGTGCTGTACTTTAATCCAGGCGTCACCCTTAACTTTCTATGGCTGGACGAGCCCCCGGCACTGACCAAGACCTTCACCCTGGAGGGGCAGGACCCTGATGTTGTTCCGGCGGCGGGTGAAGTGGAGGTGCCGAGCGCGGGTAGGGAGGATGCAGTTGCGTCGTCTTCGGGGAAGGACCGAGCAGGGGAAGAAGAGGTGAAGGTGGTGGTCGTTTGAGGGATGGAGGTGCCGTTTAGCGAACCATGCCCTTGTACTCTTGTTCTGTATTATTATGTTTTTTTTTGTAATCCGGGGAATGCCCCGTGTAATTTGTAGTTCGGCAATGAAATCAATGAATTTGGGATTATATGTACTACTCTGTATCGTGCGAAGTCACTTCGTTTTTTTTTTGAATGAGAACTGCCGATGGGCGAGTACTTCGTGGATTTGTCCATATGAGTAGGCATGCTGTTCCACGGGGCGTTAGGCTAGTAAGGACCTATCGGTCATAGGCATAAACCCAACCAGAATGTACATGATCACCAATAATCTAATCGTAATAGCGAATGCTTAATTGATCTTGACTGTTTGGGCTAAGTGAGCTTCAGTCGGCAGGGCAAGTAGATGCCGTTTGTGTGACCGGTAGTGCCGATCGGCAATGGTAAATAGGTTACTTGGTTTGTAACTGAACTATCACTTAGAGAATTGAAAGAACATTAGCCCGGAGAGGCAAGTTCGACTGGAGATAGCCAAGTCGAATTACAACAAAACGTAAAGCAGTGTACATGGGGAAGTATATTTAAGTACAAAATAGCTTGAGATGATCTGCATGCCACGGGTGTGTAAGCAGACGTCCATCCGGAGTCTTAAGCTCATAAGTGCCTTGTCGACAAACTCGAGTAACTAGGTAGGGGCCCTCCCATGTGGGCCCGAGTGTCCCACCAGCACGTTCTTTAGTGGCCAAGCTAACCTTGCGACGGACCCAGTCACCGACCTGGAAACTACGTCCGTGAACGCGAGAATTGTAGTACCGAGCAACTCGCTGTTTGTGTGCCATGTTGCGGAGATTGGCCTGTTCACGGCTTTCCTCGACGAAGTTGAGATGTTGTTTGAGGAGCTCCGCATTCTCTTGTGGATCATAGGATAGGACCCGATATGAAGTTTCCCTAATCTCCACGGGTACGACAGCTTCGGTCCCGAAAGTCAAGGCAAAGGGTGTCTCCTGTGTTGATGTCCGGTAGGATGTCCGATAGGACCAGAGAACATCAGATAAGAGGTCGGACCATTGGCCCTTTGGGGTGTCATGCAGTCGAGCCCGGAGATTGTGTTTAATGAGCTTGTTTACGGCTTCGACTTGTCCGTTAGCCTGTGGATGTGCCACTGAGGCGAAGCAGAGCTGGATGCCATAGACGTCACAAAAGTGTCGAAAACGGGTGGAATCAAACTGAGTGCCATTGTCCGTAACGATCGTGTGTGGGATACCAAAATGACAGATGATGTTCTGGTAGACAAAGCTCTCGATCTGGACGGCCGTGATCGTTTTGAGGGGCTTCGCCTCGACCCACTTAGTGAAGTAGTCCACCGCAACGACTGCGTGTTCAACGCCGCCCTTTCCTCGCGGCATGGGACCGATCAGGTCCAGACCCCACTAAGAAAAGGGCCAGGGGCTGAGCATGGGGGTGAGGCGCTCAGCGGGAGAATGAGGTACGGGAGCACACTGTTGGCAGGGGACGCACCGTTGAGTGATGGCCATAGCGTCGGTGCGCATTGTGGGCCAGTAGTACCCTTACCGAAAGGCTTTATGTGCCAGGGACCTGGGTCCGGAGTGGTTACCACAGGTTCCCTGGTGAATTTCTCGGAGCACCGCGATGCCCCGATCAGTAGGGAGGCATTTGAGGAGGGGGGTGTCGAATCCTCGTCGATATAAGTGGCCATGTGCCATGGTGTACCGTGTGGATTGGCGCTGGATGCGTCGGGCCTCGTTGCGGTCGGGCAGGAGTTCGGCCGTGGTGAGGTACCGTACGATGGGATCCACCCAAGAGGCTTCCTGTGTCGCGAGCATGACTGGTTGCTCGATGGTGCTCGGGGATGCCAAAAATTCGACGGGAACACGGCGGCCTATCTTTTCGTCGATGGAGGAGGCCAGGCGGGCTAGGGCATCGGCGTGGCTGTTGTCCAACCGTGGTATCTGAATGACCTCGTAGCCGCGGAAGTGGCGGAGTAGGGGCCGCGCTTTTGCCAAGTATCGGGTCATGGAGGCGTCTTTGGCATTATAGAGGCTGTTGATCTGGCGGACGATGAGCTGGGAGTCGCTGTAAACCTGCAGCTGTTGCGCTTGGAGGTCGGTGGCCAACTAGAGGCCAGTAAGGAGGACTTCGTACTCGGCTTCGTTGTTGGAAGCCTGGAACCCAAAACGCAACGCGTACTCCAGCCGTTCCTGGGTGGGTGTGCTGAGTACGAGGCCAGCGCCAGAGCCGGTATGGCAGGAGGATCCGTCCACGTAAAGAGTCCAAATTGGTTGGGCGGGGTCTAAGGTGGACGGGGTTGACGTTTTACAGATAGGAGCGGCAGGTGCCGCAATGCTGGGATCCGGAGTGTCGGGCATGTGCTGCGTTGTGTTGTAATTGAATTCGGAAAGGAAGTCGGCGATGACCTGTCCTTTGACCGCTCGTCTTGGGGCGAATGTGATATCAAACTCACTAGGCTCCACTGCCCACTTGATGAGCCGCCCCGAAGTGTCTGGATTTTGGAGCACCTGGCGAAGGGGTTTGTTAGTGAGGACTAACATGGGGTGTGCCTGGAAGTATGGGGCGCGCACCATTCACGTCAGGTCGGGATGCGACCTGGGGAGAGTTGAAGTGCTCCGCCTTGGCGTGTATTGCCGCTTGCCGCATGAGCTCATTGTAATCGTCCCATCCCTGGGTGAATGCATGATAGTTGAAGGTGGACTCCCGCAGCCCGTTGCGGAAAGCCCGATAGGCGGCCTTGTTATCCGTCTCGTGGCACTTGGAGTATTCCAAGCTGAAACGAGCGGCGTACTGGCGTAGGGGCTCACTATCTCCCTGTCGGAGGGTTCCCAAGTCCTCGGTTGTGAGCAGTCGATCCGTCTGGATCATGAACTGGTTCAAGAAGACCGTGTGCAGGCGGTCGAACGAGTCGATAGACTGTGGTTCCAGGCGATAGAACCAGTTGAGTGCGGCCCCAATGAGGGTGGAGCTGAAAATTAAGCACTGCGCCTCGTCGGAGATATTTCTGAAGGCGAGCGTCGAGTTGTAATTATTGATATGGGTGTCTGGGTCGCCCTGTCCATTATATAGGGCAATCTTCAAGGGCTTGACCTCCGTCTCGTGGCGGTACTGCATGATACGGTCCGTAAAGGGACCGATGTTGGGCCGAGGTCTGGGCAGTGTCCCAGCCTTGGGTCTGGCGGCCTCCAACTTCCGTACGCGCTGGAGGAGCTCTTGGATCACCCTGTCTGATTGGTCGGGCAGATCCGCCCCAATCGGTTGGTCACCGATCAGACGACTTGTGCTGCCGCCTCGGGGCTTCCAGGGTTGTGCTGGTCGCCGCCCGGATGAGGCGGTGGTCGAGTTGGCATTGTCCTCCAGCGGGTTCCTGCCGACCGACAAGGAGGGACTGCCCTGAGGCTGGATGGAAAGCCGCGGGGGCTGTGTGGATCGGCGCGCCGACCCAGACCGTGACCGGGCGCCCTAGGATAACACGGGAAGAGGCGGTTGCGCCTGGATGCGGGGGTCGTGAGTCGGGTAAGTCAGACGGTTAGCCGGGGCCTGTGTCTGTCTCCTGTCGAGCAGTTCGCGAGTGTCACGGTAGATCTTCGTTCCCGAGGGGCCAAGTAGGTCGGTCTGGTGGAAGAGCAAGCGACCGGGCGCTTCCGGTCTGCAGGTGTCACCGATCTCGACTCGGCGGGCGTCGAAGTCCTGTCGACGCGACGCAGCGGCCAAGGCCCGTTTGGTTGCCTCCCGCTGCTCCTCCAGCTCCTCGCGTGTGGACTGCAGGATGGCCAGGGTGCTTCCATGCTGCTCCCCCCACACGTGGTTCCTGCTCTCGATGGCAGCATTGCTTTTTCTGAGTTCAGCAACCTCCGACCGGAGAGTCCTCAGCATCTCGAGCATGTCCTCGGAAGGTAGGCCGGCTCGGGTTTGGTTGCGATCTCCCTGAGGGGTGTTGTTGAGCTCACCGTCATCCCGTTCGGCAGACATTGTTCATCGGCAGTGGGTTGAGCAACGGTATGTGAGTTAGTGTGTGTTTACAGAGTTCCCACAGACGGCGCCAATTGTTTGATCCTGAAATGACCAACTCGATGAGACTCGCTGGGGGTTCTAGGACCAGCCGCGTGGTGTCTCGGGCCCGCTGGGGGCGTTGTGGTTCGGCAGGGATCCTGCAAAGAGTAGACACCGGTGTGGTGCCGGCCGAAAGGGCTCCGATTCCTAAGTTAGTATCTGAGTGCCGAGGGGCAAGTAAATACAGTGCTCTGGATCGGTTCTGAGTGTCCTACCTTTGTGAAGGGTTCTGGGGTATTTATAGCAGTCATAACTGTGGCAGTTGGGCTACTGTTCCGGTAGGTGAGCCACTGTTCCGGAGCAGGTTGTGCCTTGTGGCTGTGAGTCGTCTGACAAGCCCTGGTTACCCGGGGGAGACGCCAGCTGGAGTCCCAACCTGCCTCCGTCAGGGAGTTGGTAGGGCAGAACTGGTCAGGTGACTGTTGCAGCCAGCTGTCGTCTGTTCACTGTCAGATGCTAAGTGGCGGGTCTGTAGTCTGGTGCCGATCGGCGGGCCGTAGGCCGTGAGGGTGCCGATCAGGCGATCGGTCGATGGCCCTCCTGTCCTGGTGGGTCCTGTGCTAGGGTGGTCGGTCGATATGGTATCAACACATATAATTTTCCAATTTACAATAATAACGAAAATCTGGGTCGTTACAGTGTCCCCCATATTGATCCATTAACTAGTCAAATGTAAAAAACGTACGAAAGCATGTTTACTGTGTGTATCATCTAATAACTCGTTCACACCACTCATACGAGTCCTAAGCTCGTAGTACCACCCGAACGTGAAATCAAATGGAACGAAAACCTAACAAGCTTGTAACTAAAAAGGTCGATGAGCTAAGGTGAAACTTCTTTCCTACTCGCGAAAACTCACCGTTAAGTCATAAGCGAGGAAACACTAATGTCAAATGACAATTCTAACAATTCAAGAAGTTGCTTTAACATGGGAAATCAGGATGTATGATCATTGAGTGTCCGAAAACTAACGAGACGTCCTAAAATCATGGTCTGATACCAAATTAACACACCCCGATCTGGAAAGTCCACTTAGGCACCAAGATTGAGGCATATTGGCCGGCATCTAGACGGTGACGTCAAGATGACGAAAGCCAATTTAAAATAAAATTATTCATTTTATGAGGTCGAGGGAAACATAACCAGTGAACACCGATTATATTTCACCGCGGCAGCGAAAGTAAAGAGCATGGACCCAATTGATAATCATACGTATAAGTAGTTACATGAATTATCCAAATTTCCATAACACCCAAGCCATTGGTGTGAGTACCAGAGCTGCTGCTGAAGCCTCATCGAAGAACATAAAATGCCATTGGGACCTAAAGAGTTAAAAAGTGAGGGTGACTAGACCCAGTAATTTATTTAAGTGTAAGACCATGATTAGTAAAACATGCTTTAATCCCTCGGTTCATATAAAATCCAAACAATTATTTCAGATTTGCACGTAATACGAGAAATAATAACAATAACATAATACACATATCCCAAAGAGTCTTGTTGCATCATAAATACATCACATGCCAACCCCCTAAAAAATTGCTCATGAGTCACTTGGGTCATACATATAAGACAAACTGGGTATCTTGATCGCGTACCTCGACCATGCGAAGGACTGGGTGCTAAGCACCGTTACCTCAAGTTCCCTAGAACTCTAGGACATCGATAACGCTCAAACTACGTATTAAATTAAAACACGTAATTTGAGTATTATGCAATTTAAACATTTTTTGTGTAGGTGTAGTATTGGTAAATAAGGATCCTTCTTAACCGGAGAAATTAGGGAACATTAATAATATATTAGTGAGAAAGATTAATGAATAAAATAATAATAAATTAAAAAATAAATGAATTAAAAATTAAAAAAATTAAAGAATAAAGAATAAAGAATTAAAGAATAAACAAATGAAATTGGGGGGTTTGAACAAAGAGTAATCTAAACTACAATTTTAACAAAACTAAAAATTAAAATGCAAATGCAAATACTCATGCTAATTAGAACTTACAAACCATATAATAGTTTCATAGACAAAACTGACACTTTTACGTAAGTAATTTCAAATTAACAATCACGTTATTTAAACTACTCCTAAAATAGACTTACTTCAAATACAAATTTTACCAACATTCTAACATTTTGCTCATAACAAACCAATCACGAAGTCCTACCTTCATCATCTCAAATACTTGCATATATATATATATATATATATATATTTCAATATTATAAATGCATCATATATATATATATTTCGATATTATAAATGCATCAAATATTAATGTGCGTCAAATATCAATATACTTCAAACATTTACAATATGATTCACCTTAAGTTTATAATTAAATGCGCTGACAGTGATCAACATATAATTTCTTCAATTTAAGTCTAAATGCACCGAACAGCGGATAAAATATATAGCATCAAATTGAAGTTTAAGTACTAAGATATATGAAGTAAAAGAAATTCAGAAAGTAAAACACATAGAGATTGCATTCATACTTACAAAAGTTTAGAAAGAAAATACCATCACATGTATTGAATTATAAGTAAACCGAAACAATAACAAGAATTTAAGTAAAGGGAATAAAGTTACACTTTCGGAACCCAAGAACAGCTTGTGATTCCGAAAGTGGGTGAAAACAATGGAATGTTATTCATAAAATTCTCTGAATACCAGAAGAGACCTTATGAAGATGGAGGATAAAACATAAGAATTCAAACTTAAATTCTAGAATTACTTCAGAAATATTCGGCCTAGGATTTTTTTAAGGAAAACATAAATTCATATTTAAAAGAGAAGTCAAAGAAGTTAAAAAGAATAGTTTACAAAGAAAATCTTGGAACTAAAATTAAAAGGAAATGAAACTTAAGAAATGAATCTAAAAACATAAATTAAAAGACAAGGTTTAAAGGAAAACTAATTAAGAATAAAATTTACAAGAAGTTACAAATGGTCCCCAAAAATGAATCTATAAAGAGAAAAAGATGAACTAAACATGGAACTACAAAAGAGAGAAAATGAACTAACTAAAGGGAAGAAAGGGGAAAATGGGGACAAAATTGGGGACCCTTGTTACATGAAATGGCTTCCCTATTTATAGAGGGAGTACCAAAATTCAAATAATAAAATACAAAAATAAAATAATAAAATGAAATGATGAACAATGATGATTAATGATGATAATATGGAGGGTTTAGAGCTGGAAAATCAGAAAAGATGACTAAAAAACTGCACAAAAGGAGCAGGAGCCATGCAGTAGTAGGTTGCTGAGTTGGGGTAGGTAATTCGGCATGGCTGGAGCAGCTGGGTAGGTAGGGTTCGGTGGCAGTGCGCAGGATGGAGCAGGCGGCTTCAACGCCTAATCTGCTGGTGGGGTACGGACTTTCGGCAGGCACTCACTAACAGGTGCATGTGGTGTTCAGTGGATTGCTGCAGGGAGAACGTGGGCTGCGAGACACTAGGCTTTGGGCCAGATTCACGAGTTGGGCTTCAATTCGTGGGCTGGGATTGGATTGGGTTGCGACTATTTGGGCTTCTGTAAATGGGCTGCAAATGAATTTTTAATTTAAAAATGGATTTTTATAAATCCATCGAATTTCGTCCATAATTTCTTCGTTCGGACTCCGATCGGGACGATTCTTTCGCCAAAACGTTCCAAATTTTAAGTTTTATTTAATTCTACAAAATCTCACAAAATGTATTATTTTCTCCAATTATTTATTATTTTAATATTAAAAGTCAAGTATAAAGGGTATAATAATGCTTATTTGAAGACATATCAGACATGAATGGTGCTTTTAAACTAGTATAGCGAGCATCGCTGGTGAATGATCACGTGGAGGACTAGTCTGTGGCCATACAGATGGGTACTAGATACCAGTGACTCCTAAGTGGGTTTTAATATCACAATCTCATCAATATCTCGGGGACTAATATGCAAATGCAACAAATGACTCAACTAGGTACATACCATGCATAACCATCAAATCAAAACACAAACTAATGTATATTTGAGCAATCACCATAAAGTAAGCATCTCAATTCTCAACAAGTAATTCAAAATAGTCAATCAAGCATGCTTGATATGTACTGTGAAAATAACATCGTAAAACGTGTGAGTAAATAGCATTGTAAATCAAGTTCAGGGAAAGAGGTCCACTCACACACTAATCGGGGAGTCAAAATCACCCGACATGCCAAGCTAGCCCAAACTCTAAGTCCATTTAACCCTATCAAGAACAATCATAAAAGTTACTAATCAAATCTAACTCAAAACCATAAAGAAACCCCACCAGGGTAGCCCAAAACGATACTTAAAAAACTTTGAATGGGCTGAAACGTATTCAAAACTATCCAAAATGACCTGAAACTGTGCTCATGCGCATCCATGGGCTGGAAAATGGTTTCACGCGTCGTCACATGATGGAGGAAGGCCAGAAAACACCCTCACATACCTCCACACGCTGGCAAGAGGCTGTATGCGCCGACCACATGCACATGCACATGTGCGACACACTCTGTGTGTCAGGACCCAACCCTCCTCGGTTAGGACCCGACTCATCTAGCACCATATTGTCCGCTTTGGGCCTCGCCCTCACAGTTTTGTTTTCGGGAGCTCACGGTGCAACTTCCCAGGGGGTCACCCATCATGGAATTGCACCAGCCTCAACTCGCTTAACTTTGGGGTTCCAATCCCCCCCAAAGCCACTTGAGCTGCCAAAAGGCCTAGTGCTAGATAGGTGTGTGCCTACACCTTTAAGGCACACCACCATCCTCTCCCAGATCCCCAGACCATTCCCCCTCGCAGGAATGTGGGATTGTTCACCGTTCCCTCCAAGACACGAGTCTTACACTGCGTGTGTCAGCTATAGTACCCACATGCACCACACATGGGCATCACATGTACAAGAATATTCCCTGGAGTATTCTTAGAATATTCCCTGAAATATTCTATTTAATGCCATTAGTTGACCAACATGATAGACAATAGACTAACGATCGTTGACCGTTGACCACTGTCATCGAAGATTCACTAGAGACGGTGATTGGACCGCCACTAGTGTCGTCGTCCACGGTGGTTGGAATCTGGAATTTTCACCAGAAAATTTCCAGAGTCCAACAAGGTCCAACTTCCCCTAAACTAGTCCATTTTAACTTGTAATTAGTCAAACTAAACCTACTCGATACCAGGATTACGAAAATTTTACTCTTAAATTCTGATTCTACTTACACCTGATCAAAACAATGCCGGGAAGGTCTCAGCTCTACAATTTTCGGACGTCGTGGTCTCCGCTGTAACCTGCTCGGAACCGACATGCAAACAGTTTACCTGAAAAGAGCTAAATTGTGATGGATTGAAATCGGGTCATCATGGGTCTAAGTTGGGTCACTATCGTCACTGTGGTTCCTCGCATCGAAAAGGACATGCAACCCCATTAGAGTAAATCTCTCATCAAAATGACTTGGTTGGTGTCAAAATTAAGTTTTGAAACTACCTTCATCATGTTCACCATCATCGGGTCCTAGGTGGGTCAAACCTCCCAATGGGCCACTGCAGTCCTCAAGTCAACACCCTCATGATCCACCATCATGAAATCGAATGGCGAGGCAGTTGGTGTCGTTGGGTACGAGTATGAATTCGTTGGGTGTTGGGAATCGAGGCACACGGTTAGTTTGGCCATCGAGAGCTTGCGGTTCTTGGTGGGATGGGAAGGAAAGGAGAAGGTAGTGGTGACCTTGCCTTCATTGGTTACAACGATCCCTATGGCTCTGTTGGTTGCAAGGTTGTGGGTTTGGAAGGGTCGCAGTGGTCATTTAGCCACGGTTCACCAAGAGAGAGAGAGCCATGAAATCTATGTGTGTTGTGGGTTAATTAGTGAGGGTGTGAGTTACCCAAGTCGGTAAGTCCTAAACTAGATAATTGAATTTGGGCCTCCACCATGTGCTTAGGTCAACACAAAGTAATGGTATTAACTGGGCTACACTAGGGATCAATACTTGGGCCTAAAATAGAGGGATAACAATTCCCTAGCTAGTTAGGTTAAGAACAACCTAATATTGTAATTAGGTAAATTTTCCCCTTTTCGTTTCTCACTAATTTTTGATATGGGATGTATCATTGCTTCAGAACCACCACTGGACGATGAAGATCTACTAGTGGTCGTGGAGCCACTCAACCTACTCTTAGCATCATCTGCTAAACAAGATGACTCATCTCTAAACGCCCAAGGGGAGCTCACATCGGCACTTGACTCTGACTCTGACATCTACAAATTAAGGTGCAGAATAACTAAGAACCTACTGACTACGAAGGGAAATCGCAGGCAAAAAAAGCATCACGTACCTTTTTCTTATTGGTCGTAGTTGGATAAGACCTTATATTACTTCTTAACTTTTATTGATTAGAAGGAAACTATTTTAGAAATTGATCAGTCGCAATTGCTCTTCTGAGCGCTTGGTAGTTATTTCGTTCCACAGTTTCGTAAATTCTGTTGAAGTAAGGACAAATGAGGTCCATGTGCCCCTTATAGGGCTCAAACACCATCAATTTGTAGCAACGAGCAACAAACCCATTCACCTGATAGCCAATACATCTATTCTGACACGTGGCCAACTTGTTGCTACACAAATTTAACCAAAGTTCATGCGGATTGGTCCACTTTCAGGGGGCCGATCCAACTTTTCGAATTCCATGTTCCTTAAGGGACTTTGGTGGATCGGTTCACCCTCAGAGGGCCGATCCAACGTTTCGAATTCCATGTTGCTCATGGCACTTTTGTGGATTGGTTTACCCTCAGGGGGGTCGATCCAACCTTTTGAATTCCATGTTCCTCTGGGGACTTTGGTGGATTTGTTCACCCTTATGGGGTCGATCTAACCTTTTGAATTCCATGTTTCTTAGGAGACTTTGGTTGATCAGCTCACCCTCTGGGGGCTAATCCAACCTTTTGAATTCCATGTTCCTTAAGGGACAATGATAGATCGTTTCACCCTTATGGGGCTGATCGAACCTTTCGAGTTCCATGTTCCTCAGGGGACTGGTAGATCGGTTTACCCTCAGGGGGCCGAGGATCAGTTCCCCAAGAAACTAACCTGACGTGTGCCTTAGTGCCCTTCCTCACCCAAGGACTTAGGGGACTCCAAGATGTAGCCCACTAGTCGGTCTACATGGTCTGCACCGAATGATAAGTACTCGATCGAGATAGTCCACCTCAGTCAACAACTTAGGGGACTTATGTTTATACCATTCCAACCGATCATTGGGGAGCTGACTAGCACCACCTACAAAGGGTCATGGCTAGTTGTTCTGTCACCTCCTGACAAGAATCAGCCATCAGCTGGCTGATCCTAGGCTAACCAACCTAGTCCATCATACTATTGATAGGGAACTGTCAGCCTACGCACCCCAATCGGCCTTTATCTAGGACTACTGACCAGACTCCCCGAGCATCACGGTCAACACCAGTGAGTAATCATCTACTCTAGCAGTAAAAACACAATTGTACACCAGCGATCCATCCAACATCTTGGGACAAATGGTGACATATAAGAAGCCGATTGGTCCTTAAATCATTAGGGCTCCAACCTATTTATTTCCACTATAAATACTAGGCACTTTACTACATAAAGATACATTCACTATTTACTATTCACTAACCCTCATGCTACCTACACTCTGTCTGATCTCCATCTGCTTTATTGACATAAGCATCAGAGTCCACTAGGTCGACATCTCCCTGGTGTCAAGTACTCTTTTTACTCTTCCGCAGGTCATTCCGATGAACAGAAGGAAAATTCTAACATCCAGCAAGACAAACCCTCGTTAGGTCCATTTTCGGATCAAGCAAAATATATTAATTTTATTAATTTTTAAATCTAATTAGACTTAATATATAAAGTTGAAATACATTCTGCTTGCTACTTCCATTCCTCTGCTAAATAATCCAGGTGCCTGGGATTTAAGTAGTTTGATCTAGAGGATGCACATCCAATACACCTATCTTTCTACCCATGACCGTTTCTACTTGCATGCATCATATTTCTCTTCCCTTATCTATGTACAAGCAACTTTTACAACAAAGAAATAAGAAAGAGATGTTTTGGATAGCTGGGCTGTATAAGTAGCAATTATTTTATAATGCCCATAAATTTATTTACTCATAATTTTAGGTGTAAATACTTTTTAACAACTAAAATTGTGTATTAATCGTCTAGGATGCCAAAGTAACAATGCTTGGTGTAATGCTGAGTATTATTCTGACACGGAAAATTAAAAATTCTATTTATGGCTACGATTGGTCTGCAATTTGGCAAGTTTTAGTTGTCTTTAATGGTATATTCAATAATTATTTGGCCGATTGGATTAGTGGATAATTGTGTTGTATCTTAGTAAGATATGTTTCTGTCATGTTAATTACATCAAGCCATAACTTTGTCCTCCCCCTGATATTTTGTAGTTGCTTTGGACCCACCGATGAAGCATCGAATATAGATGAATACCTACGGGTGACAGGAAGTGACAAGACCCGTCCTTAAATCCCGTGAAAACCGGACCGGTTCTGCTCCCATCAAACATTCTTGCGAGACAAGGAATACTAATTGTTTCACTCCACATATTAATTAACAAACAAAATCCACCTCCTACAGAGTACCGCCCACGTTCAACCCTCTTACCCCATCAAGTGGTGGAATTTACCATTTGACTTATTTCATTTACCGTATAATAGAATTATTAAAATAACTTACAAATTCAAAATACATAATTCATATGTTATCAATAATCTACCAAATTTGTAATTATACAATAATTTTAGATATTAATTTAAAGTGATAATAACTACATCTCTAAACATTTCCTTCACGTTCCATCATATCCTTTATTATTTTACCACCACTATTCATAGTACCAAAATCACACATAACAATATGACCAATTTCAGTATTTCCTTTAATCATTTTTCTTACCACTACTCCTCATTATTAGTGTCACTTGATTAAGATCCAAGTGTAGTCATAGCAAGTCCTTATCGTTATATGTGTTATACTTAGGAGTATGATCATAAAATTAGAAGCCATTTCCATAAAATTATCCAATCATTATAACTTACCATAATTTCTTCCATATTTATTTCCAATGACCATATCAAACCTTTGATTCCACATCCATGTTATAATTTTCATTTTACCACAAATTTATCATAATTCAGTTCATTATTATCCAAATGTAATAACAACCAAGTCATTAATTTGTCCAAATTAACTTAGAATTTATTATATGAACATATAACTTTGGACCCTTAAAATCATACCCAAATAAATACCTAATTAACTTCGAAATTTCACCATTGAACTCATAAAATCATCACAAAGAACTTTCATGTTGACTGGAGCTGGAGGCGACACTGAACGCGCCAGTGAGGTCCCTTCCGCATGGGCTTCATGCACGAGCCACAGGGTCCTCTTCAACCTCTTGTCCACGACCCGTTTCATAGTATTTCGGGTCGTCTGACCCACGATCACGATCCGGCTAGCATTATGCCATTTCTCGATCATTTATCTTGTTTCAATCACCCAAATGCATCTAATGAACTCCATGAGAGGATCTATGAGTTCAAAATGAAAGAAACTTAACTCGAAAGTAGTGTCTAAAAACCCCAGTTTTTGGCCATTGCTTTCCATATTTTCCACCAGTGTTCCTTGCGTCCAATCTCTAATTTTCTTAGCTTAGGACGATCCCAGGGGTTCACATAACCTCCTACGATCCTTGGTTCATGCTAAAACCTTCAAAACGGCCCAAATCACATAGGCCAGTTTTAAACCCCCCGCAGGTCTCAGTTCCCTTACTTTTTCCTCTCACTCGTTTCTCTTATTTTCCTCATACTCTATCCTTTTTTCCTCACATGTTATCTCTTCATTTTCATCTTTATTTATTTTTCTTCTAATTCGGCCATCCACCACTGAATTAGCAAACACAACACACACACACACACACACACGCACACACAAACACACACACGCACACACACAGTTTTTCTTCTAATTCGGCCATCCACCACTGAATTAGCAAACACAACACACACACACACACACGCACACACAAACACACAAACGCACACACACACACACACACACACACACACACACACACACACACACACACACACACACACACACACACACACACACACACACACACACACACACACACACACACACACACACACACACACACACACACACACACACACACACACACACACACACACACACACACACACACACACACATATTTATAGGACACTAAGTCGGTGGGAGAATTTAGGAGGGGGTGGGAAATTGAGAGAAATCTAGAATAATCTAAGTCACAAACACATGTTTCATGTGTCAAATTTGAAAAATTACCAAATTACCCTTTAAGCCAAAATTACCAAAATGCCCCTAGCTATTTTTTACTCATAACAAACTTATCTTAACTCTTTTTTCGATGTGCTGCCTGTCTATAGATTCATGAGTTCAAGACCTTCGTAACGGTCTCCTTGGAACATCCAATAAGTATCCTGGTTAAAAAGTCAACTCTTTGACATTTAGGGACAAAATGATAGTTTTTATTTTTTCGAATTTTTGGGTCGTTACAAGAAGAGCTTCTACTAACAAGACATGTTCCTAAAACATTTTGATAATCGTGCTCGGTCTTGCTCCTGTCTAAAAAACAATCCAAAATACCGCAACTATCCTCAACACTTATCAGATAAAGGATACTCAAACTGATTCATGGCACATGACACCGCCTCTCAATTAGCCCCGATTTCCATGCAACAACTTGGAGGATCATCAAAAATACGAAAAAGTGTGAGTGGAAAAAATAAACTTAAAAAAAAACACCTTTTTCTAGGAAAATAAAATTTTTCCCTTTAGTATAAAAACATGAATGCATATAATAAAAACATATCATAGACTGTGGGACCACAACAATCAAGAAATACCAATAAACAGCTCGTCGCCCACATTTCTCCGAATCCTAATCATAAAATCACTTAGACACAAACATTAGTAAATTAAACGGACCAATCTAATATCAGTAAATCAACCAATCAATCCTCAGTAACATGGCCTCTCCCAGCTTCACATCATAGCCTCTACTAGATGGATATCCCATACTACGTAGACATCCTTAGGATCTAAGGAGATAAACTCTGGACATCAGAGTTGCAGCTTCAGAATCAATAATGTCTGGGAAGCCACCCTAGGCTCAGGCTGCTCTTATTTAGAAGATGTCATGTGGGCTGGGCAGATAGGCTTTAAGTTGAGGCCCCAGTTTTTAGCCCTGTCTAGTGGGGCTTCGGCTCCATCGACTGGTAGGTAAAGAAGTCGACTTGCACAGACTGGTATTGACAGGACCACCCCCAAAAAGGGCATTGATAACCGTGCCCGGTCCTGCTCCCGTCTGGCAAGACGACTGAAATTCCTAATTTACCCTCAGTACTTGCCAAACCAGGGATAGCCACACGTACTTACTCATGCCTCCGCCTCTCGATCAGCCTCGATCAACGCGCCACGACCTGGAGGGTCAATAAAAACCAAAAGGTGTGAGTGGACAAAAATAAATCAGTTTACAAAACAGTTACAGAAGGACGTTTTTACCCTCGACGTAAAACCAAAGCATGCATTCAAAAATCATTTCGCAATCCGTTACATTTTCAACGTAAGAAAACAGTGCATGAAATCAATCATCTCCCTTTTCTTAACCTTCGGGTCTTAGCCCGCAATCATAAACACAGGGCCTCAGCCCAAAACCATGAATCAAAACCAAATACACAACATGATCCAAAACCATCAACCACATATACCGAGCCACTTCCCAACTCAACCGAAACATCAGAAATTAACAATAAATCAAAAGTCAATCATTTTGCTGGATATCAAGTGTGCCCGAATCTTTAAACTCAAAACCATGCGCATAATCAGACCTTCCCGGGATTTCAACGAGTCTTTAAACTCAAAACATAATCAATAGGCCTCGGGGGTATCACAATAACCGAGTCTTTAAACTCACGAGTCTTTAAACTCATTAAGGGCCATCCCCCGTCATCAATTAACCGAGTCTTTAAACTCAAAACGTGCTCCAGCAATAGCACCGGGTCTTTAAACCCAAAACAGTTTTCAGCAGGTCTTTAAACCTAAAACATTTGTCAATCACATCAACTCGGGATTCATCCCTAAATCACATTGTGTCATAATAGGACTCATGGTCCGAATTTCCACATTCAAATCCCCAAATCTTACTTCACAAAACATAATCAAATCATCATTACACACGGGACATGTATAATCATACCAAATCACTTTATTAAATCCTCTTCCATTCCCGAATTCGAATTCGCAATAATGATTTCGTAAGCCGGCATCCGGAAACATCATCCCGAACCCAAACCAAGAATTCGATTTCAAACCTCCGAAAACCGAAATCTCTTTCCTCGAAATTACTTTTATGCCCCGAGCATCAAGCCCGAAATCACCTTTTTTGAAAATCCATTTTAAATCCTTGAAATCACATCATTTTTCAAATCCCAAGGTCAAAGCATCAAAACCAAAATCATAATCACCAAAATCACGATCAAATCACAACATACTCGAAATCTCGTAACACGTGCAAAACCATGTCATTCTCGAAATACGTGTCAAAACCGTAAACCATACTCACAACCGCAATCAAACATCTTAATAACATGATACACACAAATCATATAAAATCATTCGTTAAACCATCATCCAAAACATACGGGAAACCATAATCTCGAAATACGTGCAATTTCGTGTGCATATCAAAAATACGCATAAATACGAGAATCAAAATCATCACAATTCATAATCATAATTATAGAAATCATAGAAATATTTATGCATCCATTAAATTTTGAAAGCAACGTCCACTCACACACCGTTTAACCATGCGCCTCGATACGCGTGACATCGGCCTTCCCGGGCCTCGTCACTAACACCGGGACTCCCAAACCTGTCCATATCACATTACAGGGTTACTAACCTCTTCATTAACCTCCTATTCGAGTCCCGTAATTTTTCGGAATTTTTAACTATTTTTAAACTCGACTTAAAACCTTCGGACATCCCGAACAATGTCGGAACATGGTCCGATTGACACGAAACCAACGCTAAAATGTTCGTTATATTGTATAGGATAAAAGTCATGTTGACCTTACCTTGGAATTCGTTCCCACGCGCCGCCGTGAGTGGCTGCGCGTGACACCCACGCGCCTGGTACGGTGCCCAACACTGTTTATCTCATTCTTCACCCGTTTCCTGCAATACGGGTCTACAACCCGTGTGTTTGACCCGATCAATTACCCTTCAATTCATGCTCAATTCCTTCCATTTTTTATCCTAAAACATTCATTAACCATCTAATTAAAGTTCTGTGTCAATAATCAACCTCAAACATCCCTTAATCTGATCGTCGACTCGTGATCAACCAAACGGGTTGATCACCCAAACTCCATGGTTTCTAAACCAAACTCAAATTAACTTCACAGGTAGCATATAGGGACCCAAACGAACCAACACATCTAACCAATTGAACGAACCGTTACCTGGAAGTAGTCGTCTACAGCACTGAAAATCCTCTGAAACTGGAACTCAAGTTCCCGGCCAACCAGTGCTCCACCTCCTTCGATTTTTGCACGGTTGTGTTTGAAATGGACTAAGAAGACTAATCCCACACACTGTTTAGCTCAACTCACCTCAAAACTCAACCTTCGAATTTTCCCTCAATTTCTGGTTTTTCTCCACCCGACTCAGTTCTCTCACTCTCAGCTCTCTCTCAGGTGCAAAATGATCCCCTCTCAGGGTTACTAAGGACTCAATTTACATCCTACTAATTTCTCGTAATTTCCTGGAAATTTAATATTAATTTAAAATAAAACATAAACCGTCGGACCCTCGAAACATAATCGAGATGGCGTCCGATCGACTCGAAACTAAAACAAAAAATGTTCATTACATTCAATAGGACAAGTTTCATGTTGAACACACCTCGAGATTCCATCTCACGCGCCCCCACGTGCCGTCGCAAGCGGCTGCGCGTGGGTGCCACGCGCCTGCTACAGTGCTGTGAACAGTCGTCGTCCCAACCCGTTTAACTGGTAAACGGGTCCGGTTAGCCCGCGATGCAACCCGACTGGCTTTCTGCCAATTCGACCTCATTTCCGTCAATTCATTCATCTATCAGTATCCTTTGTTCTTCATTTGGTTCGACTCGTAGCAATCCCAGAAGGCTAAATGTAACATCAATTGCACTCAAAAACACGCACAACATCAAATTCGATCCTAGCTTCCTTAAAGGTATTTTCGGGGTTTTCTCAGTTCTAAGTCCAGGGTTCCTCTCAATTTTTCACTCAGTTTTGCTCACCCCACTTCATCCGTTTTAGTTCGCTAGTCAGGCTCTCAAATTTAAGGAGGGAATGGATCGATCAAACATGAAGGAGATTTGTGTGTTCTCTGTTTGTTTGTCTTGGTTGAGTATTAACTAAGTGCTAATTATGCAACAGATTAATTAATTAATTTAAGTGTACACCAAAGCACCCAAGTGCTACTAATCTCCCTCATCAAGTGACACATGTCACCCAACAATAAATCCTCATCCAATTTAGCTGAATCAGCTAGGACAACCGTCCCATATACCCTGCTGTGGCAAAATTACCATTTTACCCTTGCCATACTAATTACCAAAATACCCTTCCTCGTTCTTGACCCATAACTATTTCATTCGGACTCCGATTGACGCATGCCGCCTGTCTACGGATTCAGCGTCCTGATACCTATCCAACGGTACTTACGGAAGGTCCAAACATGGTCCCGATCAAAAAGTCAACAAAAGCCCCATTTTGACCAATTTACCAAATTACCCTCAAACTTCCGCACGTCATAACTTTTTCCTCGAATGTCGGAATCGGGCGTGCCACCTGTCTATGAACTCGTGACGTCCCGAACTACGTCACGGTCATCAGTCAAAGTTCGTTTGACCGCTCAAATAAAAAGTCAACCGTTCGCCCAATTCCAGCGGCAAAATCGTCATTTTCCTTCAAATTTCCTCAGTTTCCCTTTTTGAATGTCCGGGTGGTTACAACCTTCCCCCCTTAAGGAATTTCGCCCCCGAAATTCAAACAACCTCTCCAACAACAACCATGGAGACTCAAATCACATCCAGTTCAATATCTCGGGTTCCCACCTAAACACGCACTATGTACAACCATTACCACTCCTTCCATCCTTCCCGGCACATCCGGAGCCCTCATAGGACATCATGACTCATTCCGAGTCCCAAACTAACTCTTGACTCCTGTTGAGTCCAAATTCACTGTCATGACTCCTCTCGGGTCAAAATCAACATGTACTAGTATCAGTGCCACCACTGGCATATTCGGTCACTTAGCACACATCTCTAGGCGAACCACATCCTATTCAGGATCTCTCAAAACACACTAAATCAAGTTCGGACTCCCTCTGAGTCCCATTCGGTATCTAACATCCGAAGATCACACATCCGACCCCCGATCCTAGGGTCGAGTTTATCTTGGGCCTACCATGCCCATACCAATCTATATACCGTATCATTACCATAAACATCCATTCGGACCAACACAAGTCCGACACAATCAACATACACGATACAAGACACGACCCCCAATCCAGGGTCATAATCACCAGGCCGCGCACAGGGCTCGCATCTCGGAGGCATGGCAGATCCGTAACCAAATGCTCTGATACCATTTTGACAGGACCCGTCCCAACTGGACCTCGATAACCGTGCCCGGTCCTGCTCCCGTCTGACAAGTCAACTGAAGTCCCGAGACTATCCTTCAGCACCTATCAGACAAGGGATAACTGCGCTGATTTCCGCTCATGCCTCCGCCTCAAGATCAGCCCCAAACGTTGTGACACGGCCTGGAGGGTCATCAAAACAGAAAAGGTGTGAGTGGACAAAGATATGTTCGTTAAAACACATTTTAAAAGACATCATTTACCCTCCAGTTTATCAAACCTGCATGCATAGGGAAAACATATGAAACACAAACATTGGCTTTCAGCCAAAACCATATAACAAGTCAAATTCCCGGATCTCAGGCCAAACACATGAAAACATAGTCATCTGGCCACACAGACCAGAACTCGTACTCAATACCAGTACGTAATCACAATCAACATCAAACAGTACTATGCACAAGGTCAACAATCAATTACTCAATCAATCAATCCGCACTATTCACAAGTGACAAACCATTACACTGTCACACCAGCACTACGCGTAGGCCATAACCCGTGCCTCAGTCGTCTGGGAAGTCACCCCAAGCTCCGACTGCCCCGGCACGCATCACCCCGCGCGTTAGCCGTCTGGGAACACCCCAAGCCTCGGATATCTGGGAAAATATCTCACCCCGAGTACCAGCTGTCTGGGAACACCCCTAGCCTCGGCTGCCTGGGAACAATCACAATCATATCCCCGAGCTCCGGTCGTCTAGGAACACCCCTAGCTTCGACCGTCTGGGTATTCACAATCACAATGAAAATCATCCCAGGATCATATCCCAAAACATGTCAATCAGCTCCATGACTCAATCCAAGTCAAATCATTACCAACCGGGACTCAAGCCCAAATACCCTTTATACGTAAATCCGTAAAATCACAGGGAAAACAGTATAATAATCCAGAAATCATTCTTGACTCATCAATTAAGTCAAAATACTCTTTTGGAAACCTTTTTAACTCCGGGCCTAGCCCAAAATATCATTTGCACATTTCCTCGAAAAACTTGCCCGAAAGACCGATTAAAATATTCATTAAATCACACATAATCATGCTACATCATCAAGACATCATTGCAAGTCAATTTATGCAATCAATCATGGAAAAACATTTAACTATGCATGCATCATGGTTTATAAAACAAACGTCCACTCACACACCGTCCAAACCGCTCACTTCCCGAGCTGCATGAGTTTCCGTAATTTCGGACCCTCGAAACATAATCGAGACGGCGTCCGATCGACTCGAAACTAAAACAAAAAATGTTCATTACATTCAATAGGACAAGTTTCATGTTGAACACACCTCGAGATTCCCTTTCACGCGCCCCCACGCGCTGTCGCAAGCGGCTGCGCGTGGGTGCCACGCGCCTGCTACAGTGCTGTGAACAGTCGTCGTCCCAACCCGTTTAACTGGTAAACGGATCCGGTTAGCCCGCGATGCAACCCGACTGGCTTTCTGCCAATTCGACCTCATTTCCGTCAATTCAATCATCTATCAGTATCCTTTGTTCTTCATTTGGTTCGACTCGTAGCAATCCCAGAAGGCTAAATGTAACATCAATTGCACTCAAAAACACGCACAACATCAAATTAGATCCTAGCTTCCTTAAAGGTATTTTCGGGTTTTTCTCAGTTCTAAGTCCAGGGTTCCTCTCAATTTTTCACTCAGTTTTGCTCACCCCACTTCATCCGTTTTAGTTCGCTAGCCAGGCTCTCAAATTTAAGGAGGGAATGGATCGATCAAACATGAAGAAGATTTGTGTGTTCTCTATTTGTTTGTCTTGGTCGAGTATTAACTAAGTGCTAATTATGCAACAGATTAATTAATTAATTTAAGTGTACACCAAAGCACCCAAGTGCTACTAATCTCCCTCATCAAGTGACACATGTCACCCAACAATAAATCCTCATCCAATTTAGCTGAATCAGCTAGGACAACCGTCCCATATACCCTGCTGTGGAAAAATTACCATTTTACCCTTGCCATACTAATTACCAAAATACTCCTCCTCGTTCTTGACCCATAACTATTTCATTCGGACTCCGATTGACGCATGCCGCCTGTCTACGGATTCAGCGTCCCGAGACCTATCCAACGGTACTTACGGAAGGTCCAAACATGGTCCCGATCAAAAAGTCAACAAATGGCCCATTTTGACCAATTTACCAAATTACCCTCAAACTTCCGCACGTCATAACGTTTTCCTCGAATGTCGGAATCGGGCGTGCCACCTGTCTATGAACTCGTGACGTCCCGAACTACGTCACGGTCATCAGTCAAAGTTCGTTTGACTGCTCGAATAAAAAGTCAACCGTTCGCCCAATTCCAGGGGCAAAATCGTCATTTTCCTTCAAATTTCTGAATTTTCCCTTTTTGAATGTCCGGGTCGTTACACGACCACCTCAAGTGAAATTGACCACCTGGTCCTTGTCAATAACGCTTGTTAAATTCACCATTTAGCTGACTCCTTCCGCTAGTCAGTTCCTCTCAAACATTAATATAGCCGACGTCTGCTCCCTCTGGAGTCACCAAATCTAACTCGTCAGTCCATGCTGAAGCTACTAGTCAAACTTTCACCGCTAAGCTTTACCACCCTAGTAAAGCTCCAACTACCAGCCAATCGGTGCCACTAAAAGTAGCGTAAGATCAATAACATGATCTCATCTCGTAGGGCTAACCCCATCCTGCGGTATATATCAAGCTCAATGTCTATAACAGTCAACTCCCACAGCGAACTATGACGTTGGGAATGTCACAGCGTGGTAACATCACGCAAGGCCACTCGTGGTTACACTAACCACCAACTCACTTATCCTGAGTATACGTATACAGTCCCCTTACTCAATCAGGTGGTGGAATTGAAACACATTGAATACTAGCCTAGCAGTGATCACACATTTTCATCCTGAGTATACGTATGCATGCATTCAAAAATCATTTCGCAATCCGTTACATTTTCAACGTAAGAAAACAGTGCATGAAATCAATCATTTCCCTTTTCTTAACCTTCGGGTCTTAGCCCGCAATCATAAACACAGGGCCTCAGCCCAAAACCATGAATCAAAACAAAATTCACAACATGATCCAAAACCATCAACCACATATACCGGGCCACTGCACAACTTAACCGAAACATCAGAAATTAACAATAAATCACAAGTCAATCATTTTGCTGGATATCAAGTGTGCCCGAGTCTTTAAACTCAAAACCATGCGCATAATCAGGCCTTCCCGGGATTTCAACGAGTCTTTAAACTCAAAACATAATCAATAGGCCTCGGGGGCATCACAATAACCGAGTCTTTAAACTCACGAGTCTTTAAACTCATTAAGGGCCCTCCCACGTCATCAATTAGCCGAGTCTTTAAACTCAAAATGTGCTCCAGCAATAGCACCGGGTCTTTAAACACAAAACAGTTTTCAGCGGGTCTTTAAAACCAAAAACATTGTCAATCACAACAACTCAGGATTCATCCCGAAATCACATTTTGTCATAACAGGACTCATGGTCCGAATTTCCACATTCAAATCCCCAAACCTTACTTCACAAAACATAATCAAATCATCATTACACACGGGGCATGTATAATCATACCAAATCACTTTATTAAATCCTCTTCCATTTCCGAATCAAATTCGCAATAATGATTCCGTAAGCCGGCATCCGGAAACATCATCTCGAACCCAAACCAAGAATTCGATTTCAAACCTCCGAAAACCGAAATCTCGTTCCTCGAAATTACTTTTATGCCCCGAGCAACAAGCCCAAAATCACCTTTTTTCAAAATCCATTTTAAATCCTTGAAATCACATCATTTTTCAAATCCCAAGGTCAAAGCATCAAAACCACAATCATAATCACCAAAATCACGATCAAATCACAACATACTCGAAATCTCGTAAAACGTGCAAATTCGTGTCATTCTCGAAATACGTGTCAAAACCGTAAACCATACTCACAACCGCAATCAAACATCTTAATAACATGATACGCACAAATCATATAAAATCATTCGTTAAACCATCATCCAAAACATACGGGAAACCATAATCTCGAAATACGTGTAATTTTGTGTGCATATCAAAAATACGTATAAATACGGGAATCAAAATCATCACAGTTCATAATCATAATTATAGAAATCATAGAAATATTTATGCATGCATTAAATTTTGAAATCAACGTCTACTCACACACCGTTTAACCATGCGCCTCGATATGCATGCCATCAGGCTTCCCGGGCCTAGTCACTAACACCGGGACTCCCAAACCTGTCCATATCACATTAGAGGGTTACTAACCTCTTCATTAACCTCCTTTTCGAGTCCCGTAATTTTTCCAAATTTTTAACTATTTTTAAACTTGACTTAAAACCTTCGGACATCCCGAACAATGTCGGAACGGGGTCCGATTGACACGAAACCAACGCTAAAATGTTCGTTATATTGTATAGGATAAAAGTCATGTTGACCTTACCTTGGAATTCATTCTTACGCGTCGTGACACGCCGCCGTGAGTGGCTGCGCGTGACACCCACGCGCCTGCTATAGTGCCCAGCACTGTTAATCTCATTCTTCACCCGTTTCCTGCAATACGGGTCTGCAACCCGTGTATTCGACCCGATCAATTACCCTTCAATTCATGCTCGATTCCTTCCGTTTTTTATCCTAAAACATTCATTAACCATCTAATTGAAGTTCTGTGCCAATAATCAACCTCAAACATCCCTTAATCTGACCGTCGACTCGTGATTAACCAAACGGGTTGATCACCCAAACTCCATGGTTTCTAAACCAAACTCAAATTAACTTCACAGGTAGCATATAGGGACCCAAACGAACCAACACATCTAACCAATTGAACGAACCATTACCTGGAAGTAGTCGTCCACAGCACTGAAAATCCTCTGAAACTGGAACTCAGGTTCCCGGCCAACCAGTGCTCCACCTCCTTCGATTTTTGCACGGTTGTGTTTGAAATAGACTCAGAAGACTAATCCCACTCACTGTTTAGCTCAACTCACCTCAAAACTCAACCTTCGAATTTTCCCTCCATTTCTGGTTTTTCTCCACCCGACTCAGTTCTCTCACTCTCAGCTCTCTCTCAGGTGAAAATTGATCCTCTCATTCACCAACACTTAGCTAATAGTTCAGAATGAACGGCAACCCGTGGGAATCCATCTGCTTCCCCCCTGAACTTGTTTCCCGCAAACAGAACCCAAAGCCATTTTCAAAGCTTCCCGTGCACTGATGCAGTCCACACCAATCAACCATGTCTCCATTATCCTCAATCCAATTAAACAATCCATTCTGGCCAGCCACTAACGTCCATAAACAATTGTACGCTCAGGGCACTCACAGCATGGCCGTATAACCTGTTTCCACCGTATCTGAACAGTACCCTATACAAATTACAATTTTGCCCTCAGTTCAATAATTACCAAAATGCCCCTCACGCATCTAGACCCGTAACTTGGTCATTCGGACTCCGATTGATGTGTGCCGCCTGTCTATGGACTCAGGGCATCAAGACCTTTCTAACGGTCCTTGGCTCTCGACCATCGAACCTCCCGCTCAAAAAGTCAACATTTCCCCCCTTTTTATCCAAATTACGAATATGCCCTTTGACTTCCGAACGTCATAAATTTCACCACGAACATCGGAATCGAACGTGCCACCTGTCTATAGACTCGTGACGTCCCAAATTACGTTACGGTCATCGGCCAAAGTCCATTTGGCAGTCCAAATAAAAAGTCAACGTTTTACCCACGACTAGGGGCAAAACGGTCATTTTGCACCGTTCGTCCGATTTCGCCCGACTAATCACCGATTAACCCCGCTAATCATGATTAGTTACTAATCTAATCCCGAATTCCGGGATGGGTCGTTACAGGTATGACCATTTTTTATTTTATTTTAATAAGTCATGTCATATCTGGATGGAATTCTTGTATCAATTGGGTAGCACATGCCGAGATGCTAGAGGTCAGAATCGGAAGGCAGCTGCGACATCTATTGTGGTAGGAGGGAGATAGACTCCCGCTAGTGGGGCCAGAAGAGCTTGTGGTAGACAGTGCAAATATGGTAGGTCATCATGCCCATATTCCTATGTGTTTGTAGTTACTCAATAGGAGGCCGAGGATGCACTAGAGCTGTTAACATGTACATTTTCTAATTTTGACCTTGTTGCACGAGTTTTGCTACATCCCAAGGCCAGACACTCATTCGTTCCCCGAGGTGTTGTACTTTCACCTCATCAAGAGACTGCACTAATTAGTTGGGATATGAGCATTATTACCACAATTGGTGTTATGTTTGTGGTAAATCTTGTGATCTGGGGTTGTCGGGTATGGAGAAAGGGCAACTGGTAGGGATGTAGTACTTAAGATATCATGTAGAGGGTGGTGGGTTTACCAACTATGTATTGATTTTTGGATGGTATTCTAGAGGACTTATCGGAATTGCTACTCCATTGGGAGAGCTAGTTTATAGCCGAGCTACTCTCAAATTTTGAAGTAATACCACCAAACATTGTATTAGATGATGTGTAATCTAGAATCGTGTCCATAGTGACGTGGGAGCATTCGAGGAGTCGCAGAAAGTTGATTTTTTACCTGCAAACATAAACTTCTAGGACGAAACTTCTTTTAGGGGAAAAGATTGTAACGACTCGGACTAAAAGCTAGGGTTAAGTTTGGGAATTTATTGAGAAAAGGACAAGTTTACCCTCAATCTTGGAGAGGTCTGCTGGTCAACTTTTGCTTGAAGACACTATTGGATGTTTTCTTTTTACCAATGCGTAGATTTCAAGCTCATAAGTTCATAGATAGGTGGCACGCAAGAATCAGAGTTCGTGGAAAAAAGTTACATGTTTGAAAAGTTAAGGGCAAAATGGTAATTTTTAATTAGGTTAAGATATAAATTGGGTTCACTTTCTCTCTCCTCATAAAATTGGCCATAGATTTTTCTCCCTTATTTCTCTCTCCCTCGTGCGATCACCGCATCTCCCATTCATGGACGACCCATTTTGAGGTCGAATCGATGCAAACCAAAGCTAAGAATGGATTTTTCAATACTTCACGAGTTGATTGGTCGTGGTTTGGGAGAAGGAGAACATCTATAGCCGGTGGAATACCGAGAGGAAGCCAATCAAAACTTCACAACTAGATTACATCCAATTCAGGTATGATCTCTCAATTTTGGGTTTCGATTTGGATTCCTCGCGGGTAATAGATGAATTTAGCGATCTAAATGATGACGCACGACGACATCGGTTGTCTTCACCAATGAGCTGCGCGGTGGCACCAGCCGTCACCATCGATGAGTACTCCGATGAGGTGATGAATTCGAATGGTGGTGCAAACACCGGTGCATGGGGGCGCATGGGAGAACTTTTGGTCGTCCACTAGCATGTTGATGTAAGTGCTAGTGCGTAGGAGCACGTGCGTGTGAATGGGAGCACGTGAGGACACGTAGGAAGTCCGTTGGACTTTTACCGACAAGTGGTAGCGCGTGGGGCTGTTCCTCCACTCACGACCTCCCTTACTCCGTTATTTTTGACAATTTTGAGGCCTTTTTGGTCTATTTAAAGCTATGTTTGTGTAATTCCATATTCTTTTGAGCTAGTTCGAGAGAAGATTTTGGTTTGAAGGTTTAGGAAGCCTAGGTAGCAGTGCATTTGATGGTTCCATGGTATTGGTGTTTCCTTGATAGGTATTTCAAACATATATTAGGTGGGTTTAGACATGTACTGCGATGTGAGGTACACGTAACATGCCAGTTGTTTGGGTTCTTAATCCGTAATTGAAGAGGGGTACTTTTCCTCGTGTCTCATGGATTCCGACTCACGGTTATACTCCAGAATGAATATAAACTACCAATAGGTTCATACATCTCGAGGGATGATCTCAAGATTCATGATAGATGAGTCGAGATACCGAATTAGGACTCTAGACAAGTCGGGATATCAAATTGGAACTTCTGGCGAGTCATATACCAAATTGGGACTCTAGTGTAGCCCTCATCATTGGGCTGGGTCGGGCAAGCCCAGCCCAAAATTTTTGGTCTTAGGCTGGGCCGGACCTAGCCTTTTTCATAATTTAAAAAATACCGAGCGGTGAAAAAATACCTAGCCGGGTTGGGCGTGCTTGATCATAAATATAAAAGCCCATGCCCTTTATCGGGCCGGGTTTGGGCTGGGCTTTTATCGGGCTTTATGGGTTAGGCTTACTAAGCCCACTTGGGCCAGGCCTATTAAGCCCACTTCTACCTACCTAATTATAAAAGTGTGAGTTGAGCTTAAATATCATTATTGAATATTGAAACAAGGTCGTAAGGAGGGGACCTATTGGGTTTGGAGAATTGACTTAACATTTCGACCACAAAGTCAAGACATGATAAAGTGGTCACTAATCACAAATCTACTTGTATTGTAGTAAGTTCTATGTAGAGTTATCCGAAGGGTTAGCTCCTGAGAGATTCTTTGTGGTGTTATGCTACTCCTAATTGTCACTTAGTATAGTAAAGGTATCAGAATCAAAGTAGATCAAAAATAGTGAATTTGGTGAATTCCCTATATCAAATTGTAATGACTCAAGTAACCTTATCAGTAAAAATGAAACAGTGGGAAGTGGAGATGTATATAAAACCATACATTTCTTTAAAACTACGTTGAGCTTGGGTTGAAGTTTTGAGTGTGGCCTGAAATAGTAGTAATAAGAATTGACTAGCTATTAATTCTTAATTTATAATTATTTTATATATTCGGGCTTATGAATCGAGTTTACATGGGTGGAGCGGACTTGGCTTATCGGGCCTTATCGGGCTCGGGCCTATTGGGCCTATTGGGTTTGAATACCCTAAGCTCAAGTCGAGCCCATCAACATACGGGCCGAGCCAGTCGACGACCCATAGCGGGTTGGGTCGGGTTTTTTGTCATCGGGCCTACCAGGTACCTACAAGCCCGTGGGCTTCTAGGACAAATGGTGATGGCTACTCTAGTGTGAGTCGAGATATAGGCTAAGGACTCGGAATGAGGCAACTGAGTCGATGAGTTATTGGCTAGTCATGGATGATAGCCAAGGGAATTACCGGCTTCTTGAGATAATGATTTTTCCTCGGGCTACAACTGAGGTCGAGGTTATCAATCCAAGTTTTACCTCACCTCCACGTTCAGTGGGTTGACATGGGCAGTGACCCCTAGAGAGTGGATTCTGTTCATTTTAATATCCCTTGTATGATAGATTCTCATGTTAAGAGTCAAGTCCTAGGGTACTTTTACAATTTAGATTAGTTGATAAATTCTCTGTTCAATTTATTTGGCAAATTATGTTGAAATCTCCTTTTGGTGTAATGACTTGATCATTTGATAACAGAGGTTCTTGTGAAGATCATAAATATGGTACAAAATTTTGATCAGTGGCATTAAAGTATATTTCTTTTGTATTATTTTAATTCATAATTGTGTTTTTGGTGTGTGCTCGGTGGCCGAGTGACCTTGACCGCTCAATGGGAGAAAGGGAAACCGAGTGCTGGGGGACCCCTTTTCCATTGGATACGACCCAAATCCAGTTAAGGGGAATGTGAGTATATGTGAGGGCCTACACTGAGCAGTCTAGTTGTCTCATTGGACATCGACCGAGAAATGCTTTGGAGGCCTTGGTGGGAGACAGCTGAAAAGGGTCAGCCGATGGGTACTGATTGAGAAGATCGAAGAGAATTTGGTGGACCTATGATGAAAGTGGCCGATAGTGGGCTTTGTCTGAAGTGCGCTCTGGAACTCGATGGACCATTTTTGAGAGGGGTCGTCAATAAGAGTTAACTAAGCAGACTAAGGGGTTTGGTGGAATCCTGTCGAAGGGGTAGTTCGGTGGGCATCGACAGAGCAGGCTCTCAATGGAAGGCTACTAAAGAGGTCGCTTAGTGGTCATTGATCGAGCAAGGTGAAGAGCCTTCGGTAGACCTCTGTTGAGAAAATCATCGGTGGGATTTTTTTGAGCATCGTCAAGGGGCTCGGTGGATGGTCGTCAAAAAGCATCATCGTCGTCAAGTCTGGATCGTTGCAGCTGACCAAGAGATTGAGCGTCTGAGACGAACTGGTTGCTGGGTTTCTATTGGTTGGCGGGGAGAGTAGTCACCGAGCGGTCGACAAGTCTTCATCGGTGACGAGCTCATGGTTGGGCTATGTTGGATTAGTCGTCGAGAGGTCTTCTAGGGCTCTATAGATCATCGCCAAATAGGGCATATGACCTTGCCTCTCACGTGGGCTGGGTCATTAGGGAACGTTAGGGAACAACGACGCTTAGCGGCTTCGCCTCATTGGTGTCAACCTCGCGATGGTTCATCGGGTCTTGGCCGTCGCATCCTGGTCAGTAGAGCAGTGGGACATCGCCGATGAGCGTTCCAGCGGTCGATCAGTGGAACAAGGCTTGGCGATGGTGAGTTGCCCAGTGGAGATTCGACACTAAGTGGTGGGTCGACTGAGCACGATCGATCTCCATGGGTTGATTCGTGGATTGTAGGTGCTTGGAGGAAGAAGATAGGAACAATGTCAATGTTGTCGACCTTATCTGTACATAATGGTGCTTAATGTGATTCTCACTGTTGAGAACATAAAATGTGACAAATACTTTGGGCTCTGAGTTGAAGTATGAATGGGCAGATGGGCTTGGGCAGCTCAGATGTGTGCTATAAATAAGGCAGGTTCCTCCAACTGAGTAATGAATCAGCCTTAGTGGTTTTGGTGAGTGGTAGGAGAGGTAAAATGCCTCACGTGGGGTGCCCATTCTGCCACTCCCATATATATAATTAATATGTACCTGAGTGAGTTTCAGTGACATGCGAGGCTTGAATGAGAGAAATTCATGGAAGAGATAAAAAAATCTCGAAAGAGAGAAAAATTCTTGGAAAAGAGAAAAATCCTCTGACGAAAGAAAAGATCTCGGAAGAGAGAAAAAATTCTCGAAAGAGAGAAAATTCTTCGGAAGAGTGAGAAAAATCTCGGAAGAGGGAAAAATTCTCAAAAGTGAGAAAAATTCTTGGACGGATAGAGTTGATTTTTAGTAGGTACCTGGAATTCTTGGGTGTATGGGTTTTGTAGGTGTGAGGAAGAAAGAGAACTGACATAGATTCATGTTACGATTCCCACAGACGGCGCCAAATTGTAGAAACATAAAATGTTCCAACTTAGAAGTAGGAAGCCCACACTCACCTAAGAACACATGCATGTTCGTGGTTCACCCAAATCAGGCTATGTCCACGATGTTACCCTATTCTCATTAGTATAATAGTGTTTGTGTATATAATATAATAGGCTTAGACCCTTTAGAGAGAGAAAGTAAATGTAGAGAGAGGTGAGAGCTCTAAAGTCTAGAGAGAAATAAAGTTTTCTCTAGTCATAGAGTGGGGATCCCTCAAATGAGGGTGATAGTGCCCCTTATATAGGCAATATGAGCTTTATTGATGGGTCTTCGAGATGAGCATTGGTAGTGGGCCTCGATAGTGAGCTTTATCTGATCTTCAAAGCCTTCAGGACAAGTTTATTTGACAGGTCCCGTCCCAAATCCTCTGGATTATCATGGGACGTGCCTGCTCCCGTCTAACAGAAAGTGTCAGACAAGGGATAATTCCAACCTTGGCCCAACCAGGCTTCTAGAGTATGCCAGGATCGGAGGAGAAGTGTGATGTCTCGGTCTCTACTACAGCCCACATCCATAATCAACCTGAAGGGGATTAAAACCATTAAAAGTTGTGAGTGGACAAAACCAATAATTTAAATAAAACACATTTCATAAAGAAGACATTTATGCCCTTCACTAAAAAGCATACATGCATTCGAAAAACAGTTAATCAAACCATTAGGGCCTTAGCCCAAAACCGTAAACAAAAGTATATGGGAACTCAGCCCAAAACCATTCATGTGGGAACTCAGCCCAAAACCATTCCTATGGGAACTCAGCCCAAAACCAATCCTCGGCATCCTTGACGCTTGACATCCCAGATGTCACAATCCACACCACAGTCATGGTTCCAAGCTACGCGTGCTACTCGGGGGTCTCAAATCCCAAGTCTTCCAAAGATCCACCCAGGTCGATGCCCCGGTGATCAATGACCCTCCCTAGGGGAGGTTTTAACCTTTGGAAATCTTGCTCCTGAGTCACTATAAGGACCGGTCACTCCGTGCAATGACCCCTCGTAGGCAATACTCCGTGACTATTCCAGGATACTACGAGACGTCTGGAGGAGACAATCCGCCACTTCAGGATACTACGGGATGTCTTCGTAAACTGTTTCATAAATCGTCTCAAATCGTTCAAAGGGCTATGCTCGAGTTTTCCATAAAACCATTGTAAATCCACTTATTCAAATACAAAAATCCATATATGGGTCCCCGCCCAAAATCAAATTTATAAGTCATAACTAGGCCTCATGCCTGAATTCGTAAACCAATGGGGCCCCCGACCCGATCGTATAACTCAAATAGGCCTCCAGCCCGATTTCTCATCAAATCAAATGGACTCCAAGTTCGATGGGTTCCAATCAAATGGGTCGCATGCCCAATTCCTGTTTCTAAATCCAACACCTTTCCATAAAACCATCAGAGAAATACTAGCCCGTATAAGCACAGTATAAAATCGAAAATCTCGAAATACGTCCAAATACGTGAATACCAAATACCACAAACATATGCACTCAAGGCATCTCAAAACATCGATATAAAACATATAAAACATTTATGCATGCATCACAATTTAGAAATCAAGGTCCATTCACAAACCGTCCAAGCTGCGCCTCGATACGCGTGCCATAAGCCTTTCCGGGCCAATCATCATCACCGGGACTTTCAAACCTGTCCAAATCATACTAGAGGGTTACTAACTACTGTAATAACCTCTCATTAAAGCCCCTTAATTTTTTGGGATTTTTAACATATTTTAAACTCGATCCTAAACCTTTGGACATCTCGAACTATATCGAAACGGCGTCCGATCGACTCGAAACTTGTCCCAAAATGTTCGTTACATTGAATAGATGATTTCAGATGTTTTAAATTTTCCTAAATAGTACCCCATGTGCCCCACGCGCCACTACACAATCATCTTCAACCTCTCGCAGACCGGCCTGAACCCGGTTCACTGCAACACCGGTCCAATCAAACTGACGTGACAGGTTCAACCCTTATCCAACCACTTTTTCAACTTGTTTCAATTCCTATTCCTTTCTCTCCTTATTCCCTATCAATTCATAGTTTCAAAACCTAAAAACTAAGTCCAAAAGTTACCTTCCCAATCATCGATCAAACCTTCAAACTTTCCTCCTCTATTCCTCATGATTCCGGCCACCTCCTGCCTCACCTTCGATCTCAATCGTCTTATATGACCTCCAGAAACGTTTTCCAATCATTAGAATCGATCAATAACCTTCAAAACCAAACATCCAAATTTTGAACGTAAAAACTCACCTCCGCAGTTTCCCGGCTACCGTGCACGAAGATCCTCGATCTCTCCACTGTCCAGCTCGTCTCGATCTCCTCTCTCATTTCTCCGTTTACACCAATAGCATCAAATGAGGATTGAGGGTCGTGGGTTTGAGATTTTGGGGTGGGTCATGTGTGTGTGTGTTGCAGGTTTGGTGAGAATGGAACAGATGAGGATGATATGCATGAATATGGGGTGATAGGCAATGGATGAGTGACACTTGTCACTCATTCATTGGGCCTAGGAAAATATCTAGGGCCCACTCCAAACAAAAGCCAAGTCAACGACCTCGTAAATCGTGCCATTGTAAATAGTTGCTCGGAACTTCCATGAATCATAGCTTTCCCGTCGAACGTCCAATTTCGGCGTGCCATCTGTCTACGGATTTGTATCGACCCGATCTACGTAACGGTCCTCTGTCCTCGTGCATCGGACCTCTCGGGTCAAAAGTTAGCTTTTTGCCCTCATTCAGGGATAAAATTGTAATTTTTCCCTGAACGTCCGATAATCCTCGACTAATCCTCATTTAATCTTAATTAATCCCAAAAATTAGGGACGAGTCGTTACATTGTTACTTAGTCCGATGTAGAGTTTGTCAAGTCTGTTGCTCGGTGCAATATGGTGTCAACAAAATCAATTTAGGATATTAAATAAATAAAATAAAAAACTATCACAATTTGATTTCTAACACCCCTTAAGTTTTAGAGTGAAAGTTGTGAAGTTCCAAATTGTGGGGTAGGCTTATTAACCTATTGTCTTCTATGTGGCTTCAAATCATCACAAAATTATGGTAAAGTGTAATCTTGATAATTTCTGGAATGTAAATATCCATTTTGGGCTCAATTAAACCTGTTCTAACGACAAGGTAAATATGGTTGCACACAAGGTAAATATGGTTGCACACATGGCACATCCAACGGCGCAAATGCCAAATTTCGTGGCACAAAGGCTAAGTAAGCTCATAGGGGCAAGAGGTGGCATAAATTCTGAATAAGATGGTACAAGTACTGAACCAGATAACATAAAAAGCCAAAAAGTGGCTCAAAAATCGAGTAAAATGACCCATAAGGCCAAATAAGGTGGTACAAAGGCCAAAAGTGGCTCAAACGCCGAGTATAGTAAGTGGCGACATTGCCCATAGATAAATAGTTAGGTAGGTACGCAAAGAAAATTGCCAACAAACAAACGAAAGAAAAACAAAACAATTTGAATCTTCCAATTGTGTCTCATGGGCACACGAAGTACTTAATTAGGCTCCATATACCCATAGAGGACGAAATACAACGAATTTGGATGTGGATCTTAGGAACGTAACTAATCGCATACAATGGTAAAAATACAAGTTGTAAGAATATTTCTCAATGTATTATTGAATAACAAAGACACATTATTTCCTAGTTACGATTTGCCTAATTAGGAATGAAAAATGTTATACTCTAATTATATCAAATTAATCAAGGATATCATATTGATCCAGGATATTAAATCAATTTAAAATTTTTTTATCACAATTTGATTTCTAACATTTCGGCACATCAAATTGCTATCAAAGCTCAAGGTTTTACTTCGTTTATGTTTTTTGAATGATGACATCATATAGAATTTGAAAATTTGATGAGAATAATGACTTGGAGAATTTGGATGATCACTTAAAAATTTGGTATACGCAGACCCTATGTTTATTTGTGTGTATTTTGTGAGGGAAATTTTTTAAGCTTTTTCGTAATTGGAATAATGAGATGTTACCCTATTTTTGAGACACCACAATTGCAAAATAATTATATGGAACCCTTCATGGAGAAAACATCAAGTTTCGGTTGTCCACGAACTTCTAGCTAAATTTGTTTGTCCATGCTATCTTTATGTACATCTATGGTAGATAGTCGGGCCATCGTGTTTGTAAGTAGGTGGACCTTGAGGTCAAAGTGTTTTACTTAAATTCAAGTTTGTTAGCTTTTTCATGGTGTCCATAATTTTGTTTGGTGATATTGGAGAATTTCAAATTTTTTGCTTGAGTCACTTTGTCTTCGTCAAGGCATTGGCATGTTTGAGCATGTTTGGGTTTTGGCAAAAATGTTGGAGGAAAGTTCTATTCGCATAGCTTTCACTTAATTTAAGCTAATGTGGAGATTGTTGGAATTTGTAGCTTAAATAATAAAGTAGTTTGTACGTCTTTTAACTTTAGCTATTCAAGCACGATGAAGAATGTGCAGGAAAATCTGGATTGACTGTTCTCCATCTTTCTTAATGTTTGTTTTAAACAATGATGGGCTTCCTTGCCCCCCGTGCTAAGTTATTTTTCTTTTGGACCTAGTAGTGGACGTTTTATGGTATGTCATGCATTTTTACTCCGAATCCCTTCATAATTTGTTTTCCTGTGTTTTTTCCTTTTTCCTTTGTGTACTATATTCCGGATTTGTTTTTGAATGAATTTCCCATGTTTCTGATTAAAAAAAAAAAGCCCACTAGACAACTAATTTTTGGTTAGCCACGTATGTTTTCTTGTATATAAAGGTTTATTTTTAAAACATAGTTTTTCTTTCGAACATAGTTTCTCTCATTTGGGCTTGCCTCTACCTAAGTTGTAAGAGCGTTCGAGATCAATCCATGATGAATTTTGATTCTTATCTTCTTTTGGTTAGGAGTTGTTATTTTTGTTCGTACGAGTGCTTTGGGTTTTTTTTTTTGGAATTTTATCACCGACTTTGTTATGGATGGAGAGTTTTATCGCACATCATCTTAATCTTCTATGTTCTTTGTGGATTATTAATTTTCATATTTTTCCTTCATATGTATCAGTGTTTTTGTTACAAAAAATAAAGAACAAATATTGAAGGAAAAGTAGACAAAAGAAGTAAAGACCAAACCACTTTATTTATTTATTTTATTTTTTCATTTTCCCTTATTTATTTGTTTCTCTCCATACCACCACTTTTTATCGTATCTTCTACATATCCTATATTTCTTTCATACAAAAAGGTGAAACTCGAAACAAAAAAGGGTACATGAGGTTGGTTTTCTCTACTAGGGTTTTCGTCCTTTTAGGGTTTTGGATTTTGGCAGTCGCCGTTCTAGTCTTGACTGTCCGCGTGTGCCATTAACGATGAGTGCCTCTACCCTTCCCCCTTGTGTGCAACGTGGTGTGAGTGAGAGAAACAGGTGAGGAAAACTGTTTTATCGTGTGTGAGTGATCAAGTTTTGGTGGTTGTTCTCGTGTGCTCCGAGGAAAAAAGGGTGGTGTTTGTCTGTCGTTCCCAAGTTGAAGGGTGGTGTTTCCTCTGTCGATGGAAGACTTGGCGAATTTCTTGTGATGTTCCCTTCAGCTATCTGAAAAAGAGCGTGTGAGAGTTTTGCTCAGTAAGAATGACACGACAGGGGTCTTGGTTGGAGCACGATTCACGCAGTTGGTAAAGATTTTCATAGACAAACCAATTAACAGAGAGGCTTTCGTCTCCGTTTTTACCGGCTTGTGGAAGGGCTCTGGGGGGTGTTTAGCTCAGAGAAATGGCGAACAAACGGTTTATGGTCCGATTTAGAGGCATAAAGGATAAGGCTAGGGTCATGAAGTTAGAACCGTGGTTTTTCAACGAAGCCTTAGTCTTGATCAGGAACATCCAAGGTGGACAAGGCCCGAATTCTATGCAATTGTCTATGGCGATCCTTTGGGTGCAGCTTCACGATGTCCCACCGTTCTACATGACAGTGGATATGGTGCAAATAGTTAGAGGATGCATTGGTACTGTCTTGGAGGTAGGTCAAACATAAGGGGATGATTGTATGGGTTGGTTCATTCGTCTTCGGTGTCGGCTAGATGTACTTACCACGGTTTTTAGTCAAGAAGAGGCTAAAGTGTTCTAGCCCTGCCCCTTACCTTTTTGGGATGTTCTAAGAAGCATATTTGGCATTATGTTCGGAGTGGTAAGTACACTATGAAATCGGGATATCATGTCGCTCTTGATCTTCTCAAGAGTGGGTAATTCAGAAGAAATCAAGGTTCAGGGGAAGCTAGTAATACTACCCCACAGAAGGAGCGTTGGGACTCCATCTAGTCAGTGAATAGTCCCCCAAGATCAATTTTTTTCTTGTGGAAGTGTTGTAAACAGTTTTTGGCAGTGCGAGTGAACCTAGTCAGGCATCGAATTTTGGTGGATACTATTTGTTCTCAGTATGGTAAAGCAAAGGAATCTCTGGTACACTTATTCTTCCAATGCAAATTTGCTCAACTTTTTTGGTATGGATATTCTTTGCAGCTTGATATGATTTAGGTTATGGATAGAAACTTTGCGGGGTATTGTTACTTTTTTATTCAGAACCTTACTCAAATAGGACATGGGAGGGCGATATTCAGATGTTCAGTTTTGGTCTCCGGCGGTTCTGGAAGTGTCGAAAGCAGCGGTGCTATAATGATGTCACCATTGGTCCCAGATTTGCTATCCAGATGATGGTGGCTCAGGTATCTGAGTTCTATACGGATAGACTTGCGAAACCTCCACTCATTCAGGTGGTCCCACAACTAGTGGGGGTTTCTTCTGGCAGCCCTTCTTGGCAGCGGCCTTTTGCAGGTTTTGTGAAAGTTAATTGTGATGGGGCCTTTAGTAGTACAAACAGTCAAGGTGCTTATGGTTGGGTACGCTGGTCTTCATTGGGAGAGTTCATTGATACCGGGGGTAAGGGTGGTTTCCTTTGTGGTAGTGCCTTACAAGCTAAAGCTTATATCATTCGTGCTGCTATGGTTGCATGCGCAGTTTTTTATTGTACGTGAGTCATCCTGAAGTCGGATTCGCAGCTTTTGGTAGAATATGTTACATCAGATGTTTTCCTAGAGGCTAATATTGAATGAGTGATTCAGGATATCCTTGCTATAAAACCCCTCTTCAAGACTGTACAACTTAGATACACCTCCCGCACACATAATGTTGCGGCTCATGAAGCTGTAGTTTTTTGTAAGCGTCTTAAACGTTTTTTCAGATGGGAAGGCCTAGAACCCCCATAATTATTTATTATTTTAGCTCATGATGTAAACGTTTTGCTTCGGTTGTTTTAATAAAGTATATTTTTGACAAAAACAAAACAAAAAAGGGTACTATGGATATTCCAACACCCCCTTAGCTAACCACGGTTCGAAGGATTTTGACAAAGTTTTTAGTCAAATATTTTGGAATAACAAATTTAAAAAGTCCATTAGGGAAACTTTTATAGTTCATTATAGTTCCATGTACAATTGATATACAATAAAGATAATGAAATCATTCACGAGCAACCAAAACTACTTGTTTCCCAACATTTATGTCAATAAAAAGTCCGACCCGTCCCGATCTACGAGATTAACTTAGTAATTAATTAAGGATTAGTGTGACTAATTGAGGGATTTCAGACGGACGGTGTAAAATGACTGTTTTGCCCTTAGGATTGGGCTAAATGTTGACTTTTGACTCGGGGAGTCAAATGCATGAGGATCGATGATCGTGATGTAGATCGTAATGTTACGAGTCCGTAGATAGGCAGCACGTCAAAATTTGACGTTTGATGAAAAAGTTACGGGTCTAGAATGCAAAACGAAAATTGGAACTATTCATGCAAAACGAGAAATGGCGACATGTGGGCTGTTTGGATTGGAAAATATCTGGGTTGGACCCACCAGATGAGTGACAAGTGTCACCCATCTAATAGTCCCATAACCCAATTATTTGGGTCCTTATCATCAGTCATCCTTATCCTATCTTATCTGTTTTCCCATACCCGTGAAATCTCCTAAACGTATATTACCCAATCCCAAGAAAACACCCTTAATCTTCACCTGATGCAGCTGGCTCATGAATGAAAATGAGAGAGTGAGAGGAGAATATTGTGATGGTGGCAACGGCGTGGACCGTCGTGCAGGGCGGCTAGAGTTCAAAGGTATGTGTTTTTCGGGTTCAAAAATGAAGTTTTTGGTTAGGACGGTTATTGATTGTTTTGATGGATTGGGTGATGATCTAGGGATTAGTACGAACTCATAGAACTCAAAATTGAAGGCAACGGTGGTCTGAGGCGGCTAAAAATGGAGGAGGAGGTTTGAGGTTACTGTTCCCGTTCGAATAGGTCGGGTCAGGGTTAAGGACGATCGGTTAGGACGATCGGTTAGGAACAAATTGGGAGGAAAATGGTTGAGAATCGAGGGAGTTAGGGTCGGGTCAGGGTCTTGGGTCTGCGCGACCCGGTTGCAGACATACAGGTTAACCCGCCCAAGGTCAGGGACGAGGTGAGGCCAGCATTGACTAACAGTTGACTTTGACCTGACAGTTGACCAACGTTGACTTCTACTTTGACCACGCACATGGGGGCGTGTGAGCATGAATTTCGAGGTGGGAGCAGTGTCATTCGAAAGGTTTCAACGATCCGGATCCAATGGTGGTGGTTTCGGGTCGATCAGAGATCGTTAGGTTGGTCTAATCGAGGTTTTTCACCTTGGGACACATTGACTTTTCCAGGAGTTTTGGAGTTTTATTCTATAGACTTGCATAGATAGTTAGTGACCTTCGAATATGATTTGGACAGGTCCGGAAGTCCCGAAGATGGTGGATTAGCCTCAGGGAGGCTTATGGCACGCGTATCGAGGCAGAAGTTAAGACGGTCTGTGAGTGGACATTTGCTTTCAAAAATATGATGCATGCATAACTATTTTATATGTTTTACATATGTGATTTCATGATTGTGGTATTTATGATTTACGTATTTGCACGTATGTTGAGGTTTATGGTTTTAAACTATGTTTGTACGTGCTTGTGTTCAATAATGGTTTTGAATTGGAAATGTGGAATCGGACTTCGGAGTCCATTTGATTTAATGAGATATCGGGCTGGAGGCCCAGTTGGTTTACGATGTTGGGCTTGAGGCCCAATTGAGTATGATATCGGGCATGAGTCCTATTTGTTGTTTATAAATGTGATTTCGGGTTCGGAGAGCCTAGAATGGGTTTGGATTTGAGTACTTGGATTTCTAGAATTATGATGGTTTTACGGAAATTCCGGGCATGGCCCCTTTGAAAGGTTTTGAAATGATTTTATAAAATGTTTTCCATATACCATCCTTATATGTGGATATGTGGATGGTCTCCTCCAACTATCTGGGACACTAAGGTAGTCACGGCGCATTTCCTGTGAAGGTTTATTGCACGGAGCGATCGTACCGTATAATGACTCAGGAGCAGGATTGCTATTAGATGTATGGAACGTCAGACATCTGGGATGTCATAGATTGATCCGGGGAGACCCCGGGCAGCACGCATAGTTTAGACCATAATATGATGTATGGGACGCTAGGCA
Source organism: Prinsepia uniflora (assembly GCA_032719365.1). Lineage (NCBI taxonomy): Eukaryota > Viridiplantae > Streptophyta > Magnoliopsida > Rosales > Rosaceae > Prinsepia > Prinsepia uniflora. Next base: position 19,107,305 of record CM064862.1, read on the forward strand.
TCTAGGATGCCAATGATCGGTATTTGGATTACAGATTTATTGGATTTATGAAGTGGTATTTCTGTGTTTAATAAATGGATTTGGGCAATGACCAACATGGTTCAGATTTACGGTTTTGGGCGGAGTTCCCATATGGTTTGATTTTACGGTTTTGGGCTAAGGCCCTAATGATTTGAAGAAGGAAATGACTTTGGTTTTATAAACGGTTTCATTATATTTGAATTAACTGGTTTTCGTATGCATGCATGGTTTCAAGTGAAGGGCATAAATTTCTTTTCATGGAATGTGTTTTATTAAACTTTTTATTTTCGTCTACCCACAGTTTTTATGGTTTTTAATGCCCTTCAGGTTGATTGTGGATGCGGGCTGTAGTAGAGACTGAAACATCACACTCTTCTACTGATCCTAGCACACTCTAGAAGCCCGGGTGGGCTAAGGTTTGGGTTATCCCTTGTCTGGCCTTCGTGTCCCACGTGGGTTGGATGGTCTGGCTCATCGTGTTACACGTGGGTTAGACGGGAGCATGACACATCTCGCGTTAATCCTGAGGGGATTGGGATGGGTCGTGTCAGGACCCCTCTCAATTCCTTCAACATCTTCCACATATTGTCCGCTTTGGGCCTCCTTACCCTTGCCCTCACGGTTTTATTTTTGGGAGCTCACGGTGCAACTTC